>VZRU01015448.1:34432-63014 GCA_013398155.1 Pedionomus torquatus | reverse complement strand
AAAACCAAAACCAGAAACATAACTGACAGAAATAGCAGAACTAACTTACGCAATAGTATTTACCCAGTGACTCACTAAAACACTGAAAGGACAAAAGCTCACAACAGTCCTCAAGCCAGCAAAGTTCAAACTTTCTGGATGATGCTGTCCGGCTCATGAGACCAATCCACCTCAGCCCAAAGAGAGAATACCACAACTCAGCTTCTGGGAATACTTGACCTTGGAGGATCTTCAGGGATTTCAAGGATTGGGATCATGCATGCCATCCGCATGCCCTGCTCCTCTAAACTATTGACAGTGGTTGCTCAGTTGAGCAGCTAAAGTGGGAGTAAAGACAATCCCACTCCTGTAACTTTGTAGTCTTCTATGCATTAATTATCACTCTTTCACAAAAAATAAATATCCAAACTTCTTCACACATATTTAATTATCACATAGTATTTGATGCATGAGCTCCATCCATCTTGATGTATATCAAAATCACAGGAAATGCCCTTTGAAATTCAATAGTTTCACTGAATTTTAATTAATTCTTACGAGCATGTAAATAAGCAGGACTATTGACAGATGGTTCAGAAAGTCTAGAAAGGTCTTCATTACTGGTTACAGCTATTGTAAAACATAAATAAATGCAAACATTCTTTTTACACATGAGAACCCATTAAAAAGAGTTCCAAAAGTCATCACTTCCTCTTCTAGTATTGTCAAGGGGCTGGTGTCACACATTTGATTTCTCTGGATATAGAGATATTTGCCATATATTTTGTGAAATAATAATACATTTTTTTCTTTCAGACTTAAACCTATATCTAACCCCTGCTCAGAAGAGCACCTAAAATAAAGAACACATTAATCACATTCCTGTATGACGTAGGTAGTTTCTTCTTCTTTCCCCCTGAAACATCTGGTGCTGGCCACTTTCAGAGACAAGTTAGTAGGGTAGGTTGATATGAAGTCTGATTTGGTTTCGCAAATGCTCTGGGACAAATTCCACCATAGTGTGCAGATGTAGCATGACTCTGAAGTCAACAACATTGCATAATTTATATCACTATAGATTTATCCCAGGTTGGCTGGGTCTGGGTTTTGAGGTTCTGTTGTTCTTTTTCTTTCTGTTTACTTTTGTTTACCTTGTTTCTTTTGTTTACTTTTTAAGTAGCACTTTATCGGAAGTTAAGAAATAAATATACAAAATATTACGTCTTCTTTAGCTTACTATCTCCTGGATACAGTGATGGGTTTTCTGTAAGGCAACTGAATTCAAAAAGGGAGAAAAATCCCGTTTTCATGAGATGGTCACATCAGACATGTCAAGATGCCTGATGCAGTACAATGGGCAGTGATCTTACATATGTAAGTGCCTGTTCTCCAGATCTAACAGCATGGTTGTTGCTTCTTCTAATAGTGTTGCCAGGTCCTATAAGCAAAACTAATAATTTTGTCTCCCACTATATTACCCAACATTAGGAACACTTCATCAGTAAGAAAGTTCTCGACCACCGACCCTGACAATCAGTTCTTTTCCTTGGTTCATGAGTGCATACAGACATGAATTTAAATCAGGAGGAGTGATTTTTACCTGGAAATTATTTGAGAGCTTGTGACCTGTGCACACAGGGAACCCACTGATGGTCCAACAGGTTCTGGGAACAAAGGAAGACAAGAGAAGAATTAATAACTTGACATCATCCTCCTATTCTCTGTCCTTTGGGTAGATGTGTGCAGACTATTTGATTTCTTTCCTATTGAGAAGTTATTTATTTTTACTCATTACTTGCTAGAAAAGGTTATGTTCATGTTAGAATTAGTGAATGCATATTTTTCCTGCATTGGAACTACTATCCTGTTTCTCACATTGCATTAAATAATCTTTTTTCCAGATTTTAACAAAGCACTAATAGTCACACAACCACTCCCTCTGCAGAGTTTTGATTATATTTACATCAAGCAATGATAACACCACAAAAAGGCTGTTATACAAAGGTAAACTTAAAAAACCGATGAGTTTGCATAGTCAAGCTGGTGACAGATGTCTCATACCCATTAGCAAGCCTCCATGAATACAATTGCAAGCTGTAGATACAATCAACCTACGTTTTACTTTTTTTTTTTCCAGGACTCAAAATGGATTCCTTCATGCATCCTGAATACAGCAAACACCGAGTATTCATTACAATCAATAGTGTATTATATTGTGACCCCTCAGCTGTAGCAAGATCTTTCACCCAGCAGAAATCATTCTACGTGAATGGCCCTTGAGCACAAATTAAATGAAAGTAGACTGCAATTGAGGGAAATTATAGTCATAACTGCTGTAGAAATGAAGTCAACTCTTTCTCTGCATGATCACAGCAAACAGTGCAGATGCTCTCTGCTATCAGCATTGATGCAGGTGCCAAAATTCCTTCCTGCTAAAAGAGTTTTACTCAAATGCCTTTATCCTTAAGGGATGTGTCATCACTTCTACACAAAAACAAAGACAGAAACAAGCCTTGAAAATAGGGTTTGATGTACTAGTACCATTATAATACAAATGAGTATCTAATGAGAGACATTACTCTACAGGTGTGAATAAGAATCCATACATTGTCTGCCTAAGAGATGCATATGGATTTGTACAAAACACACTTAAAGGTCTCCTGCCCCAAGAAGGCTAACAGAATCACACTCTGAGAAACCCAAAACATATACTTATTTAGGAAACGGAATGTTTTCTTTATCCTTCTGCTTCTTCAGCATAGATTTTGCAGTATATCCTTTTTTTCTCGGTAAAGCTTATAAAAGCAAGTGATAGATCCTACAAAGTGGTAAACCATCAGAATCTAAACTAGCTTGACAATAGCCGAAAAGCTAAGAATACATAATGGAATCTGCTTCCCAACAGCTACAAAAATTAAAAATACAAAATATTATTACTTATGACCATATTTATCAGAGAAAACTCACTCACTGGTATAATGTACTACAACCGATAAAAGATCATAGAAAGGGCAGAGATATTGTTCCGAGCAGAAACACTAACTTCAGGGTTTTAAGCCTTTACAGAGAGGATTGGGTTTAGTGGAGATTTTGTGCTCTCTAGGAGAATAAATGGGCTTTTCATGAAGGTAGAAATCTCTGAGTTACCTAAATAAATGAATACAAAACCCACAATTTTCTCTTGGGGCTCAAGAACACCAAATATCACTGAAGATGTAACAGGCTACTTTATTTCAAAGACACCAGGGAATAAGAAAAAACAAACAAACAAACAAACAAAAAAAAAAACACCTTAGGTAATGCTGGTCAAAAACTGTTAAAGATCTCCCCTCTTTAAAAATATTCTTCACAAACATATCAATTAAACGAATCCTCCTTAAAAGCTAACAGCTAGTACATGTTAAAGATTAATTTACAGTGCTGACTTCTCAAAGAGAAAAATAAAACAAATAAAACAAAATATGTCATCCTAATTGAACTGTTTGCAGGAAAGATACCCATTTACATCAATAACAAACAGCATGCTCTGAGGATGAGGGCAGACTGATGACAGGCAAATAGCGAGAAGTCTGAACTGAACATCTCTAACATCACTTAAGGATTCCCTTCTCTTTTTGTTCTGAAACTGTTAAAAGCCAATAAGCAGAGGAAAACATCAGAGGAAGGGAAACATCTCTTTTCCCTATGAACAAATAATGAACGCACAAACATACTATCTTTACTATTTATGGCCTCAGCTCTTTATGAGACAGCAAATATTTGCATATATATATTATTTTCCCCCCATTAAAGATTCTGGAAAAATGTAATGGAAAGTCAAATTACTATTTGTCATAGTCCTGGCTGAGTCTCTTTCATAGACAATCATCAATCTGCTGTAATTGCACCCAACAGTTGCATCCCTCACATTGCAAGCCAGCAGGATCTGGCAAGATTCCAAATACTGTCTTTACTCTGGGTCAAATTTCTGGATACAGAAATCCTGTCCGAAGTCCTCTGCAAGGGATCGCTTAGTCCAACTGCTCAGGGCCTGGGACCCGGTGGTAAACCCCAACCTAGCTCAGTTGTTAGGCACGTTCTCCCAGAATTGCATCTAGCTGTAGCTGTTCTGGTTCCTGTTCAAAAAAAATAATAATAAAAGGGGCATTCAAAGAAATTTCCTACAAACACGTACTTTAATTTTAGCTAGTGTTAGAGCATTGCAATGTTTGTAAAACACACACAAAAATGCTCCTTTTGGATTTGGTCTGTGTCCTTGAGGAAGGACAATATTCCACTTGCCCCTCAGCTGTCTTCTTTTTCCAGAATTAGATTGGATATACCTCCTTGTCTTTTATGGATAAGTCTCCTTTACAATGTCCAAACACTCATCTTTCTTCTTGTTCCTCTACTTGAAATTTTCCCATCTTTGCCCCCTGCCTCCCCTTCCTTATCAGCAGCTGAGCAGGGAACACATGAAAATCTGTGATTCTGCTGGTAGAAACCCTTTTATTCTACCACAGAGGAAACACTTGCCAAGACCCTGATTGGCCTCTTTCTGCTTCCCAAATGCATTCAGCACTACTATAAAATGGGTATTCTTCTCTGCATTGAAGGTAACAATCATAAATCAAAGAAGAATTCTTGTCCTGACAGGCATATTCCCTATGCTGTCACACTATTGCTCCTATCTTTACATACCAGAGAATCAACAAACCGTTGAAGGAGAACTACTATAGCAGGGTATAAATAGCCCCCCTCAGCAGATCACAGGCCATGGGTTATATTGACATGGCTGGGTCGTCTCCAATCCTCATCTTAGCGAACGGTGGCACACCTGTGTGTGCTGCTGCCCTGGTGGCTTCTGACCATCAAATTGCTGCTCCTCTTGCTTTTGCTAATGGACATTTATGGGAGCAGAATATGCTTTGCATGCAATTAAAGAAGCACGTCTACCTATGGGCTTGCAATTTAAAACAATCATTTTGTGCTAATGTTTCCTTACAATGAGCATTGTCGCACATCATAATTCATCAGTACAAAAATATAAGCATGAAATTAAAGGATAAGGAGCCTCTCTAATGTAATGGCCCATGAAACAGATAACTTCACAAGATATTATTAAGGGGTTTCAGGGTAGAGAACAGAGATACTCCTTCTTAAAACAAGAATTCAATACTTATCCCTAGGCTCTTCATTTGTCAATTTCCTTCACAAATCCCTGTGTAGCTATAATGTGGGTCCAGTCTAATTTTGAAACATCTTGTAAACTGAAAATTGTCTCAAGCTGAGCTCTCCAGATCAGGTAGTCAGGTCAACTGAACATGCAAGCCCCCAGCTACACAATCAATCATGAAGTCAGGATTTCAGACTGTGTATTTTAAATAAAGCAACACTGAAACTCTCTTAGCCACCTGACCTGTTGGTCCTAATCATAAATAGATTACTCAGCCAAGCCCCACTGACACAAAGAGATCTCTTTAAATTTAAAAAAAAAACCTTTCTTGCTCTTCTCATCAGTTACCACCTAACAGATCAGCCTGTAAGACATAAACCAAAGAGCAAGTCAGTAACAAGTAAGGAAGAGTTTGTTCATGCTCAGAGGTGGGCACGCATGAGATCTGAGAATAAAATTCTGAAAGACTGATTGCACCACAAATCAGGAAACCTGTATTATTAACATCATAATTTATTTTCCCTTATGACTAACAAATCAGTTTCTTAAGATTAAGAATTGTATCTTTCTTTGCAAGTCACATATGTAGAAAAATTTTGCACTCTCCAGGTATTATCTCCTAAGCCATACCTTATCATTAGCTTCTTTCAGATTGCTCAATATTTGCACTGATTGCCTCCATGCTTTGCTTGGTGACTCTCATGACACTTGCCATTAATTTGTTGCCTAAAGAAATCATTCTGGAAACATTCTGAAATAACTCACTCGCTCAGTGCATAAATTTAGGCACTTCTACAATAAAGGATGCAGCTTTATCCAACAGCCAAGTTCTAAACAGAATGACTTGTGTCTTGATTTGATGCCTTTAGGCACTAGGCTGTCATGTAAAGGAATCATTAATAAAAGAAGTATAATTTGTACACCTAGAACAATTCACTCTTCAGCTGGGAAAAAAAGCATACCAAATCTTTTGAGTTAAATTCCCAAGAACCCCTGGGAAAAGGGCCAAGTAGCAAAAAATCCATTTCAGCACAAGACAACAAAGTAGAACAGGTTTTTGATGTTGTCCTCTAGACAACTGTTGATTTACAGCAAAACAAATTCTAACCACTTCTAACTAATGTGGTTGCTGCCTTTTTCAGTCTTACTCTTTCTTTACCTATACAGATATAAGGAGTTGACAGAATACTGCATTCCTTACTATGCTCACCTTCTCCCACAACTTCAGACAGAATGAGACAGCATTATTTTAATGTGGATACAACAAAGCAATATTATCTGGGAATAAATGTTCCCAGATAGGACAGAAGCAATCTCAAGCCACCCTCCCCATACTAGAATTAGTAAATTACTTCACTACTTAGAAGCTTTGTTAGCCAACTGCTAAGAGGCAATTTGTAATTTGCTTAAATGGACAACAAACTTATTAAGCAGTTTTCTTATATTTATTATCTATAATGTTAACAGGCTACCAGGTAAGTGCTTCAATATGTCAAGTACTTCAGTCTGGGGGATAGGGTATAGGAGGTGTCAGAGAGAGAAATTACATATATTTATGTGTTAATATCTTTTCATCTCAGGAAGTTGTTGATAGGATCCTGTTAATATTCAACATTTGGACTTGGAATGAGTTTCAGCCTCGTCTCTCTCCTGAAGCACTGGGTTGTTTCTAGGGAATAGGAAGAACAGGCCTATAAAATTCCTTCCAGGCTGAACAGCAAAAACAGCAAAAGCAGCAGCTGCAGGTGGTATGAGTGGCTTTTTGGCAAAAAGGCATCCTGTCATGCATGAGACCCACTCTCATTAGTATTAGTAAGCATTGCTGCAGTCAGAATGAGCTATTATGCACAGAACTCAAGGATAATTTAGACCCAAACAATGTGAAAGCATATGTATTTTAACATTAGAAGTAATGGTGGTGGTATCAGCTCAGCTGCACTCAGCTGCACAATTCTTTTGAACAGAATGCAAAACCGGCCCCGTGCAGAATACTCTCCTGTTTGTCTAGTTGAAGACTTCCAAAATATTAAATAGAAAACGTAACACAGTGTTGTCATGGGACAAAATAAAGAAAAACCTGACATAAAAGAAAAAAGCATCATTATTTGGACCTACTTCTGCACAGTACTAAGCACATGCAGAACATTAAGCATTAAGCATTACTAAGCATTTAAGAAGTCTCATTACCATTCAAGTAGCATCTAACAGAATCAGGCCACTTAGGAGCAGATTGTAGCTACAGAAAAGGTCATAGCAGCATTTTTCATCAGTACATCTCAAAGCAGCACATGACAGAGGCTGATAACATTATGCCCATTTTACAGATAAGGAAACTGAAACAAAAAGCTGTGAAGTACCTTAATGAAGACTTGACAAGGTACTACTAAACCTAAAAATAGAATCCAGTTCTCTTAAATCCTCATCCGGTCTAGTTATGAGCTTTCCAGGAGAAAAAGGAGACAGCTGTTCTTGGTCAATGACAAAGAACTGACTTTTCAGAGGTGCAGCCAGCAAGGCAGACAGATACTTGAAGCATACAGNCACAGTTTGGGTTCTACTGATTCACAGCAATTAGAAACGCTTATATAGCACAACAGGAAAAAAAAAAAAAAAAAAAAAAAAAAACACCCGAACAGAAGAGCACATATTTTTTCCCTTCTTATAGCTAACACAATCACCGGATCAATAAGCAGCCTGGAGTGCAAAGACCACATTTCTTGGCCTGGTTTCAGATGGCATCTCAAACCAACAAATCCAGCTACCCTTAAAGGGTTGCTCTGAACTGCGTGGGATTCCCTTCAGGCAGAAAAGTCACATGCACAGGACAAGTTATAGGATCAAGATATAATAGCATGCTGAATTATTGATTTTAAAATGTTTAAAATTGCAACACCCCTTTAAATATAAGCTATTTACTATGTAGTCTTGACAGTACTCTCGTTAAATGCTAATAGATGATTCTGTAATAAATAGAAGCTTGAAAATAAATCATATTTATATACCTTGGTATGTCATGAGTAACAGTGTTTTGCAACTTAGGAGTGCAGATAATCTTTCTTTTGATGCATTGACATCTCCTTCTTGGCTTTAAGCAACACTTCATAATATCTTACACTATCATTTTATTTCTTTTGTAACAAAATTTGTAGTTGTTCTACAAATTTCAAATTATAATTGTATAATTGTCCTTTATGAGGATATCAGAACATCTCTTCCAGTTCACCTCTTAATACATGCAGAGCAATTACTCCTTTGTGTGCCATAACAATTACAAGTATGAGGCATTTTTTCTTCTGAGCTAAAAGGAATATAACACTCCCCTCATTAGAAATATAAATATTTGGACTGATGAGAAGAACCGTAACCAAGCAATGTTTCCAGGAGGTCACATTTCTCATGACCTATTGTTTAATCCTTCTCTAGGTGTGTACATCGTAATCTATTCCAAGCAAAGCTGCTGGTAATGCTGAAGTAACAGTTAATTAAATATTTGGTTGTAGGGCACTTCGAAATCCTTCGGTCAAAAGCACCATGCAATTTCAAATACTATTACATCCAAAATCACTGTTATCGGTTACTACAATAATACAAATTACATTAACACAGACTGCAGGGCTATCAATGCAAGCAAACTCAAATTGCAGAGAAGCGCTGAGACTGGTGTTGGGACAGAGGCAGGTGACTCAGCCATTAGAAATGCAGCACTGTCTCATTTTTCTTGCTTTGCAACAAAACCTTGGAGCCATACTACGGAGTACATCTCAATTCTGACATAAAAAATAGCCAAAGAAGTCAACAACTGTTTATTGTTGCTATTCACACAGTTCCAAGCTCATCTTAGCCACTTGCTAGGGCAACCACATGATGTCTGCATATTTGTGGTATTCAAGCTGGAAATAATAGCAGGGCAAAATGAAAGGTTTTACATAAACCTTATACTTGGAAATACCAAGGGAAAGAAAACAAGATGAGAAGCAAACTATTTACTTTGGTGCAAAAGGATGCGTATAATTCCCATTTTTAGCAATAAGGTAAGCTATTACCATTAGTTGTGTAGAAAAGCAGACAAGCATACCATGTAAGCTCTGAGGTTTAGTGGCAATGTTGGTTTTAATTACCTGACAGTTGTTAATTAACCATGTATGTAGGGCTGCAGCATAAACATGAATCAGAAGACTTAATTTCCTCTTTCTTTACATCTTCAAGTTCTAATTCTGTCTACTGTGAGGTTTTACACAATGGTGACAACAATGTGAGGATCAAATAACTTCTTCATAGAATCATAGAATGGTTAGAGTTGGAAAGGACCTTGAAGATCATCGTGTTCCAACCTCCCTGCCACGGGCAGGGACACCTCCCACTTCATTTTATTTGCTCATCTAGATTTTTGAAACTAGAAAAACACAAGTTTAATAGTAACTATCAAATGAGTTACATCAGTGCAAACTCCTAGAGGTATGTGCATACAAATGAACTACTGTGATGTAAAGCAAGGTATGTATCTAGCGATATAGTAGACTGATTGAAGGATTAAACCAGTGCAGCTCAATTTGGGTCTGTGCCTGTTAGAAGCAAATAGCTTCTATTAAATTTACGCTACCATTTTAAAGGGATTTACTCAAGTACCCAAACTAAGGTTTATGGAAACTCTCAGAAATTGCCACACTGACAAACTACAACAGGGTAACAGGTTCCTATGTATCAGCTGATCTACGGCCATGGTCCATGTCAGTTTTCTTAGCCTGTAACAAATAGTGAGATAACCAAAGTTACCTTAGCTATCTTTCCATGAAACCTAAGCTAATTCAAATAATTTCTCATCTGTCTTGGAGGGCACAGTCACTGTAGATCAGCTGATACGCGGTATCTTGTCAAGGTGCTGCACTGGATGAGGAACATGAGAATAGAATAAAATGGGTGCAACTTCTGCACAACAAAAATAACTAAATGACATAATTAAAATGGGATAAACTGTCTTTTGTTCCAGTTGCTGCATTTTTCAGGGATCTCTGTTGGCCTGAACTAACTGAAGCAATGCCAATTTTCTTTAATTAGGTGGAAACCTACAGAGTTGTCTACAAAATGCAGCACTAGTTTAACTAAGCGTGCATTTAAAATGACTAAATGTAACTCAGTTCAAATCATTACTTTCAAAGTAGTTTTTTTTTTTTTTTAATTTGCATTAGATTTAGTAGGAATGGGTTTAAATTGAACTAATATATTCTTAAATCAGGACGCTGGATAAGAATACAATAGCTATGCAGACATTATTACCTATAAAGTTCTTAAAAATACTTTCTAACCTTCTCATCAGACAGGCAAAAATTAATACTGGTAAAGGCAGCAGAAAATCCAATTAAGACCTCCATTTGTTGTCAAGAAGTTCTCAATTGCAGTCGTCTTTTGCACCTGCAAATGACCCAAAGGTGGGAATATTTGCATATTGCAAGGTTATTACAAATATCTGATTTACTCCTGGCTGGAATTTAATCCTACCTGAGAAAATACTGTCAGGCATCCCAGAAAGAGTTAATTATTATGCTTGGAAGAAATAAAGTATATCTCCAGCTTTAGCAATCCAGATTAAAAATGTAAAACCTTTTGCTCTTCAGACTCAAGGACTACAGCTAATTAGACTGAATCATAATGGTCCCTTAAAACCAATGCATATTGAAAGAAGCATATTTAAAAGACTAGAAAAAATAACATAAATAAAAAGTAACAAAATTAGTAAATTCTTCATGATTCTGCAAATCAGTATCAAAGGGTTTACTGACATCATCTTTTAACATCAAACTGTATAAAAGAGAATTTCTCTATGTGTTTTGAAGCAGGAACGTTGCAAAAGAGATTTACTGGGTAAATCGCTTTGGTCGGAAGTGCTGAAATATACAGAAAAAATATTACTGTCCAAGATGTCCAATCTGATTTCTAAATAAAAGAAGTAATAGCCCAAATTTCATCCATTACAGGAATCCAATGGTTTTGGAATCACTCACACTAAAATGACAGAGTAAAAACATCTCAGCACACACAGGAATAAACATGGCCTTGATCCAGGAAACTGCTCCCTGCTGAGACTCCTTGAGATCAATTAGACTCAGGATTGACATGGGACATGGCTTATTCAGAGAAGTTTGCAAGACTGAGGCCAAAAATCTAAAAGAAAAACTTTAACAGAAATTCCTCTCACTGCAACAAAAAGCCATTTCTGCATTTTTTCAATTTTCCATTTTTTGTAGTTCATTCGATGTCTTGCTGTAAGATATTAGGAAGGCTGAAGTTTATTTCATTCTTAATATTTTTCATTAGTAAAAAGGAGTATTAACAATTAAAAATATCTATCTATAAATAAATAATTTCCCATGTACTACTGATACTCAGTACTAACTTCATGAGTGGCCAAAATGTTTCTAAAGGGTTACAAATTTTTGTGGGTAGGTGTTCCCCAAAAGTCAGCCCACAAATACTTCTTCTTTCCCAGGTGCAAACTTCTATCTCTTTTATTTTCTTTAAAAAGAGCATAGGTAGTGTAAACTGATGGTTATGGAGGAAGGTCATTCTGAGCTGTTGTGATTCAAGTGCTGGCACAGATTCTAAAATAAAGCAATATTTTCAGTGCTATGATAAAGGCTGAACCTCCAGCACTTCTAGTTTTGCTGCTGTTGAATCTATTACTCATGTACAGTGCTAGTTATTCTCAGCAATTCATACAAACCTTGGAAAATTTGCAGACAAAATTGAGAAGAGTTCCACTGTACTTTAATACAGTGGACAGTATCTCTACAGTTTTGATCCATTAGCTCTGCCACACTGAATTGATTAAAACAAACAAACAAAAAAAATATATATATATACCTGATTCACCACAGGGGTTGTATGCTTTACCTATTTTAACCGCATTAAGTGAAATGCAAGAGGCAGACACTTTCACAGCAGGGAATAGCACTGAGGTATTTCATGGCTTGATAAAGTTTTAAATCAGAGATTATCAGATCATCCCATCAGTTTCAGGTATATCACAATCCATTATGATTCATCCAGTCACTGCTGCACTGAGCCTCTTCTAATGTGTTTGTTGAATGCCTGGCTACCAAAGTAGACATCTGGGAGTTTTGTTTCAGTCATTACCGTTAAACTGTGGTCTCCACGGCCCCTGCTGTAGCCACCAATGAACCCACAGCAAACAAAATGTCACGGTTTTGTGTGATACTCTCTGCCTGGGCACTGCACGTACTTTGCACCTCCTTGTGTTTACTTGTGAAGACAAGGCTGATATAAGGACGTACAGTCCCTTCACAGTTCATGGCACTTGAGGACCCTGACCACAGAAGTGGCAGGTATGTCATGGTGTAGTGACAAAATCTGAATAGACAGCCATTCTCCATCCAGTGAATGCTGGTGCAGATGGCATTCTGAGTGACTGGCCATCAGACTCTTTCCTGAAAGACAGGTGTGAGAGATGCCAGGACTACCACTCCAAAAATGACTGGAGGATTGATAAAACCCTAGCATCTGATCAGGCAGGAATAACTACAGAAAAATTCCTTACAGGAATCAGAGGGTTCCTTCACTTTGCATCTATGCAGATCTTTGAAACTAGGATGCCTGTAAAGACACTTATCTGTACCATAGCTCCAGCAAAACCGATACTAGCCGCTGCCTTCAGGTAAATGTAGGCTTCACTGTCTTTTCCTCTGCCAGCTGGCCCTTAACTTTGACAGTGCACTTGTATAATTTGAACTTTCCTGCATCACTGATCCAAATGGAGCCTGTATTAGAGTATCTGTTAACATACTTGAAGGCCTTTGAAGACAGTTGTTTTGCTTTCTCACTGTTTAGCACCTGATGTAACCACAACCAGCATGACAACATGGGTAGGCCCATGCAGAGGAGAACGTTCACAAACAGTAGGTCAAAATGGATCAATACAAACAGGGCTGTCAAAACCAAAGCCACTCAAAGGACTTCTGAAGAAGTTAGAAGGAATTTAATGAAGGGATGTAGCCACTCCACCTTATATTCTTGAATGAGAACATGAGGAGACACAGCAGGGACATACTTGTCAAGTGTTAAAGAAGTGAATCTCCCCCAGGGCCCAAGGAACAGAGAAGCCCTGACGCTGAATTAAAAAGAGAGGGGAAAGCACAGATGTCCTGATAAAGAGTCCTATGTGATTCCTTCAACCAGATGCAGTCGAGTCATGCTATGCCACAGAGGAAGAGGAGAACTGCCATTAAGTCTTTTAGTAGTGAAACAAAAGGAAAAAAAAAAAAAAAAAAGGAATCACCTGTTTCCTTACAGTTTGACTTTTCTTGTTCTCATCTGCAACACTGCAGCTGCACTGCCTGCAAACACAACAAGGGGACCTCTCTTCCTCTTTTCTTTTTTCTTGTAGTCAGTCATTTCTGCTTTTCCCTGAGGTGCCACTGAATTCTAAAACTCAAGGAAGAATTTCGTCAGTGAGTGGGTAGGAGTGTAAAGGAAAGAAGAGGGAATAGAAGGCAAACAAGCAGGTAAATGTCAAACCAAACGAGCAAAAGAATCTACAGAACTGATATCAAAGCAGCAAAAGACACAATGGTTGAGAACCTGAGGCTGATGTGATTTACTTTCATGCCTTAGGACATTCAGTTCCACATAATCCACTGTCAAAGTCAATTATAAATATTACAGTATCTGCTACTGGAACTGATCCAATCCATTCAGAAGAAAACATCAAATGCTGCCTGTAAGGTACATGAGCACTTAATGACAAGGTTATATACCAAGATACAATCAAAATGAACAAGCTGTACAAAAAAGCAAACCAAAACTAGGTTGCTTGTGTCTCTCTGGTTTTAATATCTGCACATGATTTCTCAAGGGATTATTTTAAACTAATTTCATCAAACATAACTGCGTTAGGAAACAAAGAATCAAAGATTTTTAAAAACTGGTCCATAAAGTCACTTTCCTGGGTCTATGTTAATACATCAAAATAGATGTAGTTATTAGATTTTTAAAACACTCAGAGCCTGACACCTTCTGCTGAAATCAGTAACACCACCTATCTCTTACCACATGACTTTACCACTACTGAGATCCACTCTTGAATGTGACGAAGTAGTGCTATTTGAAGAAGGAAACTCTGCTGGTAGGCCTAGGGAAGTGCTTTGAACAGTTTGAAATCTGGGTATACAGTCTCTTTTTGTCAAAGATACACAGGCAGAGCTGTTTATGTTTATTTAAACTGGCACTGCTCCCCAGATCTTTCCCCAGTTTTAGTTTCTGGGAAGTGGGGGGAGTAATAATTTTCGCTATATCTGCTTGGCTACAAAACAGTAGCCTGTTGTGGCAAAAGAGGACCTCAGCCACATTTATTTCCCTCTTTGCCCTTTCTTACCTTGTGTACAGTCGCCATGTACCTCAAAGCCTCTAATACCTTGGAAATTCTACCTGGCGCAGAGCAGCACGTGCTCACAGGAACACATGCTGCTGTGCGTGCATCAAATCTACTCTCCTCAGTTGAAAGTGGCTTCTCAATAGGCAACAAATGAAGCTCGAGTTCTATCAGAATGGCAGGGTGTCTAAAAGATCAACAAAACCTCCAAAATGAATGTTATGATCAACATCATCTGTGGCCCAAGCACACACTATAGCATCAGTCCAAACCTCACCACACAATACAAGTCAACTTTTCTCTCACCTTATTTTCTTCTAGCATTAACACATAAGTAGGAATAGCATATATTTTAATTTTAAATTCCACTGCACATACTCTTCCTCTTAAGAAACTATGGAGTGGGCAGCTCAGTCAGGCAGCCAGTACCCTGCCATATGGCCAGGAAGTATAATGCCACACCAAGTGGGGACATGGGTGGGAAAGGACGAGTAGATTGCTTAGCACACGCTCATCTAGTGTATAAATTCAATAGAGATAAGCAAAATAGCTAGGAGGTGCATAGAAGTACATTCACCACAGAGAAGAATCACTCAATCCTACTGTAAAATCAGAAACCAAGAGAAAAGACTGGATCAAATCTTCATTTCAAACTTCCAACACCTCATTGAGCCAGGTCTAGACAATTACGATGCACCGATGCAACTCAGCTGTGGGTAGCAAGCTGGTTTGCTGGATACACTTTGCTAGCAGATAAACCACTATGGCACAGGCACACTCAGGGAAAACAAAGCCTACAAGAACAGAAAGAATCCTCTGAAGTGATATTCCAAGTGATGGTGGATGTCCTTCATGGAGGAAAATTGTGCTTTTACTGTTCCTCTTGAGAACAGATTCAAGATTTGTCCCAGGTCTGTTCATTTCACTTCTCCTGAGTACGCTTACAATATATTCCTATATTTCTCACTTGTTTTTAATAGGAAGGATTTCACTGAAAATTGCGGATAGCATAAGAAACTACTTCTAGTCCACCTTTTTAGCACAGTAAAAATCTTTCTACACTATATAATTTCATTTGCTACAATGAATCATTATAAAGTCAGTTGAAGTGCAAGATAACAAATCTTAAGAACCTTCAAAGAAAAAAAAATAACAGTATGTACCTAATTATACATCAAAGAGTACTTGAGGAATAAATTTTGCTATCTGCAATATTAGAATTTTTTTTAGTGCTCTGCTTTAGTAATAATATAAGAACAGTGCTGCTTGAATTAACCATACTGTATAACTGTTCTCATATATAAGGGGTGTCCAAACATCCTTTCTCATGTCCACTCTATTCTTATTATTAGAGATTCTCATTCCATATTTCCCACAAAAATATTCAATTCTTAATGCAGAAGCACTTCTACTGTGGTCCTTTTTAATAACTTCAGTCTTGTCACAGTTCAGCATAATATTTTATAAAGCTTCTTTTAGAGCTAAAGGGCATGAAGTTCCAATAATACCAGTAATGTATATTGCATTTGTATTTCAGTTTTCAATTATTTTCATGTTCCTATTACCACTTTCTCCACAAAAATGTTTTTATGGGGTCAGTTTCTTTTTACTTGTACGAATACACCTGATTCTGACATCCATCTGGAATGCTGTCAGGAAACCTTTTTTGTTATATTTGTCACAGCATATTTAGAGGTAAACTTACTCTGTGACATTTCAAGGTATAACAGCATTTTCTCATGCACACTAATGAAAATACTAAAAATCTCCTAAACTATGTTGAAAATTTGCCCTGAATCATAGATAGAATGTTTTTCAAAGCACTTTGAATCTCTGTGTTATTTTGTGTCTAAAATGCTTAATCAAAGTTGATCAGAGTTGTGGTTAGAAGGGACCTCTGGAGGCCCTCTTGTCCAAACCCTCAGCACAAGCAGGGCCACGTACAGCTGACTGGCCAGGACCATGTCCAGACAGCTTCTGAATATCTCCAAGGCGGGAGACTCCACAACCTCCTAGGGCAACCTGTGCCTCTGGGCTCAGCCCTTCACTCAGTTTTTAATCCCCCTTGCTGCCTGCTCATCCAGCCTGTACTTAATCATCTTCTCCATGAGCATCTTTTGGGAGGCTGTGTCAATTGCCTCGCTGAAGTCAAGGTATACAATATATAGTGCTTTTAAGTTTACCAGAACCATGATTTCTTCTCATATTCTACTACTGATCATCGATACTTTAATATTCCTGATGTGCTGTTTTTAAAAGTGAGTAGGTCAGATATTCAGCATTTATCAATTGCTTCATTGCCCCTGAAATGTGATATTGTGCTGCTTTCCCATTAGACCAGAAATCAGCCTTTAATACTGGGGAAGAGAAAGCAAGAGAAACAGGGGAGCAAGCAAGTCCATGCTTTTTTTTTTTTTACCCTTTTTTCCTTGTAAATTCACTTCTCTGGGGTATCCTTGAGGATGTCTGTATGAGATGTGTGAAAGGAGAGAATGATGGGCTGCTAATCAGGATGGAAGAATGTCCTGTACTCAGCAGTCCTTAAAAAAAAAGAAACAGAAGAGTGGGATGTGAAAAGCCAGAATAGAACAAAAGCCATAATAGAACAAAAGAAGAGTGGTGACACAAGAAAAGGCAATTCAGAGGCAACAGCTTCCACTGCTCCTCAGTTTTGATTAAACCCCAGAGCAAGCTCATCTTGTGTACTGAATGAACCAAGGTGGTACCAAGGAAAAAAACCCTTGGTGGTACAGAACTAATTCAAAACTATCAAAACTAATGGAAAACATATACTCAACGAGAAGTCATTAAGAACAGCTTAAAACTCAGTGCTGCTTCTTTCTTTCAAATAAACATCATATTCACATATTCACATGTTTTCAAATTATTCACCTTTTTATATGCAACATCCAAAATATTTTAAATAATCCTCCTTAAAAGTAAAATTCCTTTGTTTTTTTAACATGTTACTTCTCAGACTACAGGTGTCATAGGAGACGATTACAAAATCTCAAAGTAAAATTCATCTTTCAAAGAGTAAAAAGTAGCACAGTTACATAATTTAAAAGGTAGGGTAATAAAATAGTAATAACACTGGCAGCTTCTTTCTAAAGATCTTCAAAAGCTGTACAAATATTGATGTATATGGAAGCTCCACATTTTAGCTGGAAATCAGGAAATAGTTTCAGTTCCATTTCAGAGACGAATAAGCACATGCAGAGGTTAACTAACTAGCTCAGGGTCATTCAGTTACAGGATGGAATTAAAAAGCGGGATGCAGAACAGCTGTGCTTGGCCACTATTTTAAAAGCATAACTGAACATCACATGCCTGCTGCCTAGATTGCATTCCATTCAGGAGTACTATTTATCCAGAAAATGGATCACCTTGTGCCTTACATAGGCGAAAAGAAGAAGTTACAAATCTGCCAATACAGTTCCTCAGTAATGAAACACGTATAACATACAGTATGGAATAAATGAAAAGGCAATGATCACAAGATGTTTTGTCATTTTCTTGCCCGCTTTTATTACTGAAGACAAATGAGAATAAGGCTGTGTAGAAAGATTAAATAATTAGAAGAAATGCAAACCAGAATCACCTGGATAAAATGCAATTCTAGAATGAAAATGTGACTGATAATAGTGAAGTGAGGAGAAGGAGGAGGTGCATGTGTACATGCAGTCATGTTTTGGTCAGTGTAGGACTGAATCTATTCTACAGCACTATGTACCAGGGTAAAAAAATAATCAGATTCTATCCCACATCTATTTCCTCTAAAAATGTGGTGATGTATACACAGGGCAATACCACAACACAACCAGCAACATCCTAGACTGACTCCTGTAAAGGGGAAACATAAAGAGTGTAATTCACTGGCATTATGCTGAGATATTTCAATAAAGACACAAGAAAAAAAAATCAAACAAAAAATGAAAGGTGAAACTTTTCCTTGATCTGATATTAGTCACTGTCTTTATCTTTAAAGTACATGGTAAGGGATGAGACATACGTAACGTTGGTTAATATCCTGTTTGTAACCATTATACTGAATTTACCTTTAAAATTACAACTCTGTTATTCCCAAAATGTCATGTATTTCTAGGTAACAAGAATACCAGCTCCACACAACTGTACAACTTTCCCCAGTTACAAGACCGAAACACTGCGGGAAAGACAAGAAGTGCTTGCAATCTGAACACTGAATATTCCAGAACAATTCAGATTCTATAATATGAATGTGTTTTACCTACCACCAACAATGAACACACTGTTCTTTCTGTCCTTACATACCAAGCATCCCGATTTGCTATTTTGTATTGCGATAGGGCTAGATAATATCAGAATGATTACATGGAAAATGTTTTGGTTTGTTTCAATGGTAATGTAAAGTTTTGACAGAACTCATACACCAAAGCTAAAAGGGTCCATATTTTTAGAATCTATATGAAAATTTAATTTGCACTAGTGTCAGTCTGTTAATCTCTACATCAATTCTTCATTTAAGCAACGCATGGAGACTATTAACACGCCTACATACATTCTTTGCTAGAATTTTATCTATTCACCCAATCAAAAAGATAGAACCTGAAGTGTACTGTAGTTGGAATTGTATGGATCTTAACAGATCCAGAAGTGTATCTTGATGGCCAAGAAATAAGAGACTAGGAAACAGTGCTATGAAGGCTACCAGTCCTTAAATTTGCAAATGGAGAGGCTTTATTAAGGCTTTGTCTAAAGCTATGTGATTTTTATTTTTTTCTGGATTTGCCTGTTTTAGAAGAGGAAAATTTTTATGATAAAAAAAATGAACACTGATTCAAGGTGCATTTTTAAAAGTCTAATTCATGAAAGATTTTCCTTATAGAGTTCTAAATGCTGTACGGATTCTCAGTCATACTGTATTTTCTCAGTTCTCCTCTTTATTCCTCAGCAGAACACTGTCAATGCAAATCATATCATATCAAGGCACCTCCACAGAAAAAATTACCATGTATTTTCAGAAGTTATTAATACATTTTATAACCTTGATTTATACAAGGCACTGGTAGGCTTTTTTCCCTTTTTGTGCACATAATTGCAATTTATTTTAAAAAATCCAGCAGCTTTCCATCCTGTGACAGCAAAGCCTCTCTCATCTTTTGAGTAAAGCCTGAAAAGAATATCTCACTGTATTCTTTTCTATTAGCAGTCTAATGCTAAAGCAAGAATAGTCTCATGTAATTACAAATGAAAAATAATTTGCATAATTTGGGACTCAAAACCCACACAACATACTAAAGAAAAATCACATAAAGTAATGGAAAATAGG
The DNA here is from genome assembly GCA_013398155.1 of Pedionomus torquatus. NCBI lineage: Eukaryota > Metazoa > Chordata > Aves > Charadriiformes > Pedionomidae > Pedionomus > Pedionomus torquatus. Next base: position 43,187 of record VZRU01015448.1, on the reverse strand, counting down.
AAATAACTTGTGTATCAGACAAGGAGCCAAAATAGATGATCTTTAGAAAAGTGAATAAACCAGATGGTTTACTTAAAATCTTACAGAAGTGGATTTATTTTCTGAGCAAGTTACATGATCATTGATTTACACAATATTCAAAAGCCAGAATTCTGAAAACGAAGCATGCCAAGAGCAAACACTTCCCAGTCAACATCCTGCCAATGAAGGTAATACATCGTTTACTATAGCTTCCAACTCTACAGAGCTAATAACAAAACTAATTTATGCCCCTGATCTGCCAGTCTTTCATATCTCGGGTAAGTGCCATCAACTGCATCATGATAGAAGGGCTAAGTCTTTCTGTCTCTACACTGGAAAGCTTTCACCGAGCAGACCTTAATGAAAAGGAGTATATTTCTGCAGAAACTTTTAGCTTTACTAAGAGGACATTTTTTTTAAAAAGGAATGTTTCAGCAGAAAATTCATTATCTGAATTCTTGATCATCCTCATGGTGATTAATCTACTTTTCTGATACCATTTTTCACAAGTTTCCTTCCACATACAGTTTGTAATACGTTCTTAGTAAAAGAGTCGTCCAAGACAGACAGAAAGACAGACATTTTTAAGGAATGATGAAACTGCCTATTACAGTGCACAAAGAGGACTTATGCGCCTACTAAGGAATCTATACTCAGGAGCAACCATTTATTCACAGTATGTATTATCCAAGTCTGTACAACTTGGCTGTAAATGAAGAGTTAGGAGCAGTACTTAATTCGGTCATTTGCAGTCCCAAAACAGAGTTCTCAGTTTTCTGAGTACAGTGCACAGAGAAACAGTTCTGACAGTCTTGGACAATACACACTGAATCTGTCACAACTGTTTCATTGTTAGAGGTCCACAATATGCCTCCAAGGTCTTTTTTGACACCTAATCAGAATGGCTAAGACAATAACATTAATGAAAGAATCCAGAGACCATTCTCTGGCTCTAAGGCCTTGTGGCAAACGCACGTCACACAGCACTTGACCCTGATTCCCTCTGGGCCCCATGAATCGGCCCTCTGACCACAAGACATAATTATTTTTTACCTTGTTTTCTTTTCAGTTCAAACTGCCTAAAATAACATGAGAGCTGCTCATACAGCTCCTCCAGCTTTGCTTGTTCTCTGCCTGCAAAATTTTAAATCTAAAAATAGAACTTAAATATTCCTTCCATAATGATATGTCACACTGAAACAGCAGGCAAAAAAAATGAGTATGTATTGCCATATACTACTGTTGTGTCTGGTAGCTGTACTGTAATTAAAAATTGTTAATAGATAAGTGTCTAATTCATAGGTTTTATCATTGAGCCCTAAAAGCTAATGGCTTCATTTTATTTCATTTACTTGAGTGAGTAATCCTGACTTGTGAAAGGAGTCCTGTTAATGAGTCACATCAATAAAGGTGCAGAATTGGCCCCAAAATGAAACTAACATTTACAGTGTAAACTTCAGTTGAAAGCCACATTTCTTTCTTTTCCTTTTTCTACCTGTAAGCAAAAAAGAACTGGTTCATCTGAACCAAAGTGAAAGCCTGTAGATGCTCTCAGTTAACACTGGATTTTTTTCAGAATGAAATAGGAAATTTATCAAGTGAGGAGTCATTGCAACATGATTTCTTTTGAAAAATATCTTTGAAATGTAGTTCAGGTGTTTATCTTTGCTCATGATCAGTGGTCAGTGCTCTTCTAAAGAAAAATCCAAAGGATCTTATTGCAAATCTTACATACAATGCTGAGTTTGACTCACTTCATACAATACAAGATATTCATTCATACTCAGTACAACCCCAAACTCACTTCAAATCCAGGAGTAACTGATCAGATCCAAAGCAAATGTTTGTTTCTGGAGAGTGCCTACATATCATTTTTTGTCAGCAAATATGAGGCTTTTACACATATTATTAATGTCTACATGGCCTCCTAAGGCCTGGACTTTATCAGTCCATCACAACACAGAAGAACATCAGTCATTTTGGTACAGATCTTATCTGCAATTTTATGCAGTGCCTCTACTGTGGGATTTCCCAGATCCACAAGGTACCCCTTACACTTACCACTCCATGCTCTGTAGCCTTGTATTTTTTCCTGCTTAGCAAATGAAGTATCAACATCATGTTTGTAGGGCATCAACAGAGATCTTGTATCACTTAGTATATCACCACCACACAGAAGTGCTAAATCACAGTGAAGAATGATGTTTCTTGGAGGGACACAAACTCCAGGCTGCTGAGGCCAATAAAAAAAGATCCAGTTTCTTCTGCTAAAATGAATGAGGGAAGTGAATGTATATCACAGAAACTAGGGAAAAGTTTTTGCATCAAAAACGGTGACAGAAGGGTGCAACACTGAAGGTACTAACAGTGTTGAAGAGCTAACGCAAAAGAGGCCAAGGCAATGACGATTCTGGTGATTTACCTTACCTTGAGCTGCTTATTTTAATGGAGATATTGAACCCATAAGACCAGATCAGGGTTTGTAGAGGCAAAGTTTTGATCCTGATGAGCTAAAATACTGCCATGATAAGCCAGTCCCCCTGCTCAAGTCTTTTTAGCAATGCAGGAAGCTGCTCTCATCAACACATCAATTTCAGACCACAGAGAACTTTCAAAACAGAAATTAAACATTAAAAACGCACAAGAAACCACAGATAACACCTAAGCATTAGAATATGACAGAAAACAATGTGGAGGAAAGTTTGACTCAGAGCTCAGAGGAAGGGGCCAAGAGCAGGATGAGCAAAAGCTGTGTGCTCACAGCTATAAACCCAGCTCATGACAGCAGCTACTGAAAGAAAAGCAAGGTTAGGAATGTCTTTGAAAAGCTTATCTGCCATTTAAACTCCAGTGATAAGTGACTAAAAAAAAAGGATCTGAAGGCCTCAGGCTGAGACTTACAGGAATCAAGGAATTTATTTTATTTATATGTACATACTCATATATGCGCTGACCAAGGAAGCAGCTTTGACAAAGGAAGCTAAAGATATGTTGGCTAGAATAATTGGAAATTATTTTTGAGGTGAGGATTTTCTTCCAGATCTTCAGTTACAAAGGAACTGGCTGAAATGCTCTCAGAGCTACCAGATTATGAGAGAATTCGCTACTGAGGTGGATCCTTTGGAACAGCAAAGTCTCAAAAGTTAGCAGTTTCTCTGATTTGTGTCAAAGGGTTAAAAAAAAAGATGACTAGGTCCAAAAGTAAATTAATACAGGCTACAGAAAGGGCAATGATTTTGACCTGGGGGCAAAGAAAAGCTGGATATTGGGTCTGCAAGTGTGAGATGGTACTGACCACAGAGGGAAAAATAAAACTCAGGGGCTACACGAACTATAGGGTATCTGCCAATTTCCAAGATGGTATTCTGAAACACTTAGCACATGTATTCACATAAAAATTAATTTTAACGAATGTCTCAAATTATCATATGAGCAGGTAGCAGCAATTAGAAACTGCTTCATGAACAGAAGCAAGCTTGTGTTTATGAAGCAGTGGGGACAGAAAAAGTGACCCAGTTACTGCACTATTTGGACCTCAGTGGAACACAGTGCTCTCAGCCAGAGGACGCCAGTAGACAGAAACAAATACAAAATGGATCTGAAGCAGATAAGTCTAGACTAAACTTGTCAGCATTCTTTTTTCAAGAGAGCTGGATTTAAAATAAAATCATTAAATGTCCTCTGTCCAGACTTCAGTAAAATAGCTGACACAGGGCTATGTGAGAAATTAATAAATAATGCTAGAGAAGAAAGAGGTAAAAGAGGAACTTCTAGATGGGTATTGCTAAAGAAAAAATGAAAATAGCGTTGGATAGTTGACAGCGCTGAAAGGGGCAATTTGACACTGGAGGGAGCTTAATGGTAGTTACTCAAGGACCAGTTTCCTTCATGATCATGGCATAAAAATGAGTGGTATGATGACACAAAGCAAAGAAGCATTGTCAATACATAACAAGGCCAAGTCACTGCAGAGAAAAATTGGAATGATCTGAGGACAGGAATAATGGAAAATACAGTGTGGTTTGCAACACTGTTTACTTAAGGATGTAATTACAAATCTTTCTGCAGTAAATGTTGGAAATCACTAGTGAAAAAAGACCGAAGAAAAGGACCTATCTTGACTCTGAGACACAGATTTACCAGGAAACCTGAATGTCCTTTCTCTCTTGCACTAGCATTTATCAGAGAGCAAGTACAGCACACATACTACCACTGCATGTGATGCAACTCCATTTGTTTAGCTGCCCACTCAGATCATGATATGCTTAAGGGCTGGTCACAGAGCAACTACAAGCAATTCAGCTATGACAAGAATGAAGACAAAAATCAGGATGTAGTATTTGAGATATTTTCTGAGAATCAGAGAATCATATGTGCCATTATAGAAGGCACTGGCAATCAGCGAAAACTCCAGCCACCTATTAAAAAAACAAAAAGACACAAACAGGAATAGCATGACTGTTGATGTAACAAGAGAGCTCTGGAGCTGAAGTTCTAGTTGGTCTTGGCCAATCCTTTCTTCTTGGATTGAAATCCGCAGTCATTGTTACCTTGTCTTTATTGGAAGTAAAGTGACAGTCCTAAACTAGAAGCAAAAAAGCTGGTTGTTGTTTTTTGTTAAAAAAAAAGTCTCACAACAGCACATGTATCTTTTTTAAGCACAGGCGTTTTTAGCAAAGCTTTACATTTATATTTACACCTTCATGCAGATCCAAGGTTACAGAGACAGAAAAGATATTTAAAAATAACAGTATCTTTCATGCCATTGTAGAAGAGTGCATTGTACTATTGTATACTCAAAGAAAGAACCAGTAACTCAACTACAGAGTGGTATTTTAGTTGTGTTTTGCGAGAAGGGTAATTATCATCACCACATCATAATAACAGCTCTATAAAGAAAAAGTCTCTTACCACAGGCCAACACACAGAAACATAATGCCTTCAAAGGCTTTTTCTAGCCCCATATTCTAAAATTTCTGGATTCAAATAAAAAAAGTCCAACAACCTCTACCCTCCCCCCAAAAGAAAAAAAAATATTAGAAAAGTATTCTGATTATTAAGGCAAAAAATGTGCACTTGTGTAACATCTTTTTGTAAACAGGATTAACAAACAGAAAGACCAAACAGTTAAAGCCTAGATTTTCAGTCATGCCTCCAAATAGCTCACTGTTGCATTTTTACTGGTTTATATCCTACTTATGAATTTTGGCATTAAATCAAAGTAAGTCTTTCCAATCTGTTATCCTGTCTTCGACAGTAGTCACAGGCAGATAATTTATGGAACACCTTAAACTTTCTTCCTTGAGATCATATTGATGTGTAAAGTTCCTTCCTCACCTCTGGCAGGTAACAGTGAGATCACATCCTGAAAACTTGCAGCCTGGACAATGGCCATACCTTTGAATATTTCTAATACAAGCTAGCAGTACTGTTTCTGTGTACCAAATGTCCCTGTAAAGTAGGAAGGCCCATCTAGAAACATGGGCCGGGCCACGTATGACTTGTTAAAACAATTGATGAAGTCTGACTGCTCTGTTCTTCTATTATTCCTGAGGCAAAAGTGAGGCGGGAGCCACCAGCCACCTGAAAAATTCTATGCCCAGTCTTCTTTTCCAGCAGCTCAGCATGTGGCAGTCGAAGAAAAATGGGAAAATGGCTGTGAAGAGTTCTTGTGAAAGAAAGCAGCAGGGGGACTGGGATAGATCAATGATTCTGGAGGTGGCAGAGAAGAACAGCCAAAGCTTTCCTTGATAGATATGGACAGACATAGACTGTTGACACATCATGAGTCAACAGTATTTCCATCGCTTCAGGGAAGCACCAGATCTAGCAAGCATACTCAGATTTGTTGTTTTGTGCACATCCAGTAAATCTAATGGGATAAGGACTAATGTATCTCAGTGTGGAAGTGCAAATCCTCTAGCCACATGACCACAGAAGAGCCATGGCATGCCACTCAAGTATTTTTATAAGAAGCTGTGTGGCCAGCTGTATCAGAAAGACCAGGTATCACCAACATAAATAAATAATGGCAAAAAGGATTGTCCACGTATTAAGGTACCAATCTCACATTCAGGCCACTAAAATTCAGTTTTGCTGTACAAAAAATGCCATCTGTGGTCCAGGACTAATCATCTAGTGCTCCCTCAGGGTCAGTTCTGTTACTAGATTAGGGGCTTAATAACACTTTCCTGCCTTAGAAGCCTTTTGTAAGGATCGATACATTAAGGATTCTTAAACATTCAGATCATATGTTATTGGATGATTACCCAAGGTAGTGAGAAATGTCAGACACTTTTATTAATCCCATGAATTTCATTGCTTCAATCTTCAAGCAGTGAGGCCACATTTATGTAAAAAAAAGATTTCCTGCTATCAGTTTTGAACTGAAAGGCTACAATTTCCTTCTGAATCCTTTGTTCTTGTGTTCTGGGAGAGTTAAACCAGTGCATCTTCTTGACCTTCTCTAAACCATTAATAATTTATACACCTCTTCATTTCACCTCTTATTCATCTCTGCTCTTACGTAAATACCCTAATCTTTTTAATCTCTGCATGTATGGAACTCTTTCCACTCTCTAATCATTCTAATTACTCTTCTCTATTTCCTATTCACTTACAGCCTAAGTGAAATAAAGTGACCGAACTGAATGCATATTCAAAATAGAAGTTACTATTGCTTTATGTAAGATGTTGATAATACATTTGATTTATTTCAACATTTTAGGATCCCATCTTAATTTTCCCCTTTTTAATAGGAAGTCCACAATAACGGCATAGTCTTTTCTCTGAATATAGCTGCTTTTAGGACTTCATATAAAATATAGTTCATTTAGAACTTCTCAGGGTGTGCAAGCAGTTCCAAATATTTTTTTCCCAATGTCCATTATTGTTTTCTTACTTTTTTAGTTGTTGGTGTACAGGCTTCCAAACTGTAAGCCCCTGTATTCTGCACCTTGGCATTCCGTCTGTTTTGCCCCTATATAATTTCTTGTCTTTCCTGTGTCAGTGTAGCTGCTTCTTAAGCTTTGCTGAAAAATCCTGTTTTTTTTCTTCAATTTTATTTCTGTTACTCAAATAATTAGTATCTTGTCATATCTTGTACTTCTACCTTATGCTGTTGCTTTGCATGAATACATCCTGATCATCTGGGTACAATGAGAAGACCTTTACTCTTCTATTGCACTGGTCTGTTTAGCTTGGCATTCCTTTATCTGCTCCCATGAACTCTCTTGCTTATCTGTTGAGATCTTTTCCCTTCTGTTTGTCTCTGATTTGCTTTAAGCCAATGATCTCCTGACCACGTTGATTGCCAACTGTGCCATATCATTATTTGGTGTTACCCACATGAACATGTGCTCTTCCTCAAAGTTTTGTTGATGCTGACTCTGTCAAATCTAGCTGCAGTGCAGTATAGACCAGTAATTTCAGGCCAAACACATAATTTACAAAACACACCTGGGGCTCCCTAGTCAGAGGTCTTGCCTGTACATCCTTCAGGCACTTCTCAGAAATCTGTGTAATGTCTTACAGGTGACTGTTAACCAGAAGTAAAGTCTATTCTCACCAGCTAGAACAGAGATGTGTAAAGTATGTATTGCACACTGCCTTTGAATTCCTCATCCAGTCACATATACATCCTCCATTAGATATTTATGTCTGCCAAGCAGTCAGACTTTCTAACCAGTCTTAGTGATGTCCATAATTTCACATATGAGATGTTGTCCACTTCATATTAACACCTAAGATTATGACTAAATTCTCCATAAATAAAATATCTCAACCACACAGCTCATATAAGAGACAGCTTCATGTCTCTTAGAGACATGTCTCATATAAGAGACAGTACTTCATGTAGTACTTACTCCTCACAACGTAGTCAAGACAGACTTTTTTAACTATTAATCCCCACTTTCAGTACAGTGTTGTAGTAGAAAGAGAGTGCACACATCCACATCTCAGGAAAAGAAGCAAATATAATGTAGTCCATTGGTGGAATCCATGCCACAGAAATGCATGTATTATGTTCAGGAAAGCAAATTCACTATCTGCTGCCAGTAGTGATTCTTGCTCTGTGTTGTAGCTCTGGAGTCATCACAACTCTGAGTGCACTTAGACTGCACTTTCTCTTCTCAGACTGATCACAATGCTGGTACCTGGAGGTGAGATGGTGAAAACATTTGTTAGCAAAAATCTCAGCCTGTGACTCTTCTTTTAAAAGCCATTTTTTATGCCTCAATGCTTTCTCACAACTTCTGCTAGCTGCTGCCTTAACAACTACAGCATCCTTGCTTTACAGCAGGACAAATACTTCAGGCAAATACTTCAGCTATAGAATCATAAAATGGTTAGAGTTGGAAGGGACTTCAAAGATCATCAAGATCCAACCCCCTTGCCATGGGCAGAGACACCTCCCACTAGGGCAGGTTGCTCAAAACCCCATCCATTCTGGCCTTAAACACCATCAGGGATGGGGCATCCACAACTCCTCTGGGCAACCTGTTCCAGAGCCTCACCACCCTCACAGGAAAGAATTTCTTCCTAATATCTAATCTAAATCTCCCTCACTACACTTCCTGACAAAGAGTCCCTCTCCTGCAGGCTCCCTTCAGATACTGAAAGGCTGCAATAAAGTCTCCCTGGAGCCTTCTCTTTTCTGGGCTGAACAGCCCCAGCTCTCTCAGCCTGTCCTCATAGGAGAGATGCTCCAGCCCTCTAATCATCTTTGTGGCCC
>VZRU01015448.1:11075-34162 GCA_013398155.1 Pedionomus torquatus | reverse complement strand
GGGGTCTCATGAGTGCAGAGTAGAGGGGAAGAATCATCCCCTGCGACTTGATGTTTGCGTTTCTTTTGATGCAGCCCAGGATACGGTTGGCTTTCTGGGCTGCCAGCACACACTGCTGGCTCATGTTGAGCTTTTCATCCATGAGCACTCCCAAGTCCTTCTCCTCAGGGCTGCTCTTCAGCCATTCTCTGCCCAATGTGTATTCATGCCTGGGATTGCCACATCCCAGGTGCAGGACCCTGCACTTGGCTTGGTTGAACTACATGCAATTTGCACTAGCCGACCTCTCAAGCCTCTCCAGGTCCCTCTGGATGGCATCCCTTCCCTCCAGTATGTCAACTGCGCCACTAAGCGCTGGTTTTTATATATAAAAATATAATGTTTTTATTCTTCAAATGCCTGTTCTTGGACCCATGATTCTCCTTAGGCTACATCACTATGTCTTAAAAACTGTCTCAAAGACGATTGGTAAGAGCATACAGTATCTAAGGCAGTTTTTCATCCTTATAGATCATTGACTCTCTTCAGTTGCATCAGTCTTACATATTCTTAATAGCATATCAAAGCCTGACTTAGTTTTTTGAAGCCTACAGAGTTCAGTTCCCCTCACCTACGCTTTGTCCATGTTTTCACTAATATTCTCTTCACAGTACTTGCTTATAAATTGTTACATCTTCATATTACAGACCTGTATTTCTTTGCTCTTGATGCCTCATTTACATTCAAGTACATCATCTGTACTCCTCCTAGGACCTTTTCTAGCGTTTTGATTGATCTTAGAATTCCTTTGAAGATGGACAGATACTCTGAGATACTCATGACCAGCCGTGCTAACCCAATCATAACAGTAAAGGTAGTTGCATTGCCACCTTATGTCAAAACTTGTTTGACTTCACCTAAGATGCTATTTTTATTCCAAAGCAAATCTTACATCCTCAACCTCTAAACAAGGCTAATGTCTTATTTTCAGTGTGACTTCAGTACAGGTTCTGATATTACCCAAAGAGTCTCCCATTTGTTGTGGAAGTAGACTACCAGTACAGTCTGCTACAAGTAATTACCGTACACAGTATGGTAGTTCATTGGTATATTTGCCAGTTCCTTTCTATGGAGAGTTTAAAAACAGTTTGTTACCTCACACAGTAAACATGAGAGTATACCTCTAAAATAATCCTGCAGTGTAGGTGTCCTCTTCCTTGACATAGATTTTCAGTCTCCTGCTTAGATGCTGCTATACGGTTTCTTTTTCTCTCTTCCATCAAGAACTTCATTGTTGTTCACCAGTGGGAGGTACATCTGCATTCGGACTACTGGAAATTCCAACAAATAACATATCATTTGGGGAGTAGGGGCTCTTATGAACAGTATGTATTACTTCACTGACTTCAGAAAGTTTTTACTTTTATCACTTGGTAGACACCCTTCTTAAATCTAGCCACTTATCAGCTGGTATCACAATGCAGCTGGAATTTAATTGCTTGCCAGTCTAATAACATCACTTCAAACATTATTTGACATGAATATATATATATATTAGTTTGGAGATTGCTCACACATGGCAGACACCTCTTCTGTAGGCTTCCAATAAGAAGTATTTCTAGTCCTCATGCCTACTCACAGGCTAGGCATTTTTATTATTATTTTTCTGCTTTTCATGCTGCTTTCTGATGCCTGCCCTATATCACAGTATCAGCCTCAGTGTCTCCTACTTCCTGGTTTTCTTTACTTTGAGCCAGTAGATTGTTGTTTGTTTGGGTTTTTTTTCCTAGTATCCACTGTTGGAGATATACATACACACACACACATATATATATATAAAGTTTCCATGGACAGTGCAACAGTCTTGGTTATTGGAAGCTATGCGCTGAGTGTATGTCTCTTGACAGTCTTCCCTGAGAAACTTGTCTCCCGCATACAAGCTTGTCATTAACAAAGAATCTTTAATGTTTTCAGAGTTTCACGGGGCTAGAAGAGTTCTCAGCCATTGGCATAATTATTCCTTCTTCTGCCTGACTTTAAGGATAAAACAAAAAAACAGCACAACAGCTTCTTGTCCATGATCTCCTTCTGTGGGGTCACATTACTCATTAACTACTTTTATCCAACTTCCTAGTACAACAGCATCTTAGATTCTTCTCTTCCATCTTTTCCCAAAACGACAGTAAAAAACCCTTTACTGACATTTTTTCATCTTTATCCCTTTGCGCCTACACTCAATTACTTTTTTAACCACTTCCTTGTTTGTGTAGGTTATTTTGTCTGGAAATCCACTGTCACATTTCTAAAAGTCCCTCCAGGCTATCTATTTACTTTACTCCTAGCTTTATTTTATAGTTAATCATACTTGAAGGGAGAGGTGTGTCTCTCTGGAATTATTGCTGCTGACACGTTTCTGCATCATGTACTGGACAGTAATTCAAAAAGACTCCATGTTTATAACTCTAACGTGGCTTTTTAATAAGCAAACTATTTACACAGATGCTGAGACTGCAATTAACACCACGTGCATGCAGATTAGCTTACATGTGGTCTTTCAGATCTCCCTGCAACCTATGTTCTTCACCCTGGTTCCACATGGATTGCTGTACTCGGTTATCTCTATTTACTTGCACAGCCTGAGGAATTGTATGTGATTTAACAGCAGCTAGAGAAGTCAGATGCTGAGCACTTATCAGTAGCAGAGGCAGCTGTTATTCCAATAAATCTGTCTTTTCTAGCTTGGCTTTGCATTTAGGCACTCACTTAAGCAAGACTGAATCCATGTTAAACAGAATTCCTCTCAAAAAACCACAATAAAACAAGGGTGGGGGAGGAATTTGAATTTTCATTATTTGCTCTGGAAACTTTATGTATTTACTAGGAAAGCAAATTTTCAAAACTTTGTGCTCATATTGCACATATCGTACAGGCATATACAGATAGAATTACCCATTTTGAGTACTAATGAGCTTTTCTTAAATCCATCACTGGTCTTATACATCTTATCTCACTTGGACTGTGTCACCCATACAGGATGTCCAAAATGTCTGTGCCTAATAAAGCAGTGCATTATGCTGATAAAAAACCTTTAACATATTCAAATTTACTCTTTGATCATACACTATGATAGTATTGCCAAGATAAGGATAAAAGGCACATTTAAAATTACTTTAGCTTAAATATTTAAACATTACTATTTCTAAATTCAAATATAGAGAGATGTTCTAAAACATATGAGCTACTAAAAATAAACTGCAAGCTCTTCCTATAGTTTTTGACTCAAGCAGCTACACATGACAAAATATATCACAATATTTTGATAGGACATTAAAACATGACCATTAAAATATGGTATCTACTGTACAAGGCTCTTCAGTTAATAACTCCTGTGGTTAATCTAGAAACACCCTGTATTAATTCATGCAGAGCTGAGGGAAAAAATGGTAGTTCAGTCCTTATGGCTAAAGCACTGTGTTATTTAGTGTAAATCAACAATGAAAGACTCATTTCCCATTTAAGAATTACACAAACAGCTATAAATACAAGATATGGCATCAAATACAAAATTAAGATTACATTGCCTTTACTAAATTCCAGCTAATTTTCATACATAGAATTGCTGGAGTTGAAAGGGACCTTAAAGATCACCAAGTTCCAGCCCCCTGCCATGGGCAGGGACGCCTCCCACTAGACAAGGCTGCTCAAAGCCCCATGCAGCCTGTCCTTAAACACCTCCAGGGTCGGGGCATCCACAACTCCCCTGGGCAACCTGTTCCAGTGTTTCACTGCTCTCAGAGGAAAGAAATTCTTCCCCTCTTTTAATTTAAAACCATTACCCACCATCCTATCCCTGCACTCCCTCATAAAGAGTCCCTTCTCATCTTTCCTGTAGGTCCCCTTTAGGTACTGGAAGGCTGCTATAAGGTCTCCTTGGAGCCACCTTTTCTCCAGGCTGAACAATCTCAATTCTCTCAGCCTGTCTTCATAGAAGTGCTCCATCCCTCTGATCATCTTCATGGCCCTGCACCGGACCTGCTGCAACAGGTCCACATCCTTCCTGTGCTGAGGACTCCAAAGCTGAACACAGTACTCCAGGTGGGGGTCTCACAGGAGTGGGAGTAGAGGGGCAGAATCACCTCCCCCAGAATGCCGGCCACACTTCTTTTGATGCAGCCCAGGACACAGTTGGCTTTCTGGACTGCTGCACATACTGCTGGCTCACGTTGAGCTTCTCATCCACCCCCAAGTCCTTCTCCACAGAGCTGCTTTCAATCCATTCTCCACCCAACCTGTATTTGTGCTTGGGATTGCCCTGACCCATGTGCAGGACCTTGCACCTGGCAACTTCCTGAGGTTCGCATAACCCCAAGAAGTGTGTTCAGTCTTACTAAAAAATTAACATATATGTAGACATATATTGCATTTTTCCAGGAAGAGAGACATAAGTATGTTTTCTTACTTCACACTGCAGTAGAAGTGGCCACATCTGTTTACCTCAGAAAACAGATGGATGTTCAAATACTGTATCAAAGTATATATTTCAAGGAGAAAATTTAACTGCCTGGATGTCACATTTTAATTCAATATAGCTGAAGCAGGAAGATTAGAATTTGTAAAAATTTCCTGAGTTAATTGATTGATGAATAACAGCTTCCAAGACCAGACCTTTATTCATCTCATTTCAGATACCCAGATCTGAAATTCACTCAAGATTACCTCAGGTCATAGAAAATTATAACTAAGGACACACTGAAGTGTGCACTGTATACTTGCAGTTTCTATTTTCTAGCATTTTTCTGGGATTTTAATTTACTGAAGATACATGACCAGAATACCAATTTCCATAAAACTACTTGTAGAGCTTGAGTCAAGAAATATTAGGAGCAATTATTTCCCCAGTGTTTCTGTGAAGAGCAGTAATAACCTGGTGCCACTTCCCCCTCTCAGGGGAGAGAAAGTTTTTACAACTCCCAACCAGCAACAAATGGAAAAGCTTCTCAGCTGCAATGATAAACATTTTTATAACGATGGTTATTGATGCAAACGTTGCCACGTATTCTGCCAGGTTAGCTCTCCTGCCCAATAGCTTATACAATTGAAGAGGTGTTTGCTAAAATGATAGCTCTATAGGTACAAACAATTTAACAATAAAAGAACACCAGCATGAAGTCTGTAACATGAAATCTATACACATCATAAGTTATCGTGAATCTATCTAATTTTATCACTGCTGAGTGGTTTTAAAACGTTGGGTTCCTTTCACTTGAGCATCCACAGCAAGCATATAAACGTCAACTCTTTCAATTATAGACATCTAATAGAAGGCAGCAAAATTGTCTAAACAGTAAAAGGGAAACTGAAGAGATTTAGCTTTTGAGATAGCAAGAGGCAATTAGAAACATAATAAAAAGCATAAAGCTTTGGAACGTAGTTCAAATTGTATCTCCTTAAAGAATGATCTATGGCACATCATATTCAGCAGCTCAATAGCTTGCTGTACACCTTGTTTGAACTGGGTACAGCCCTGCACAGAACATACATGTTTTTCCTGGGGATACTATGTGATGGGACGTTCCATACTGAATAGGCATGTCACAGACTAACTACGTTTAGCCCTTCAAGAGGCAGTGAATGGAAGACAGGGAAAAATACCTTTCTATTCTCCCAGACTGTGTGAATGATCAAATATTCAAACTGCGAATAACTGAAGGAAAAATTAAAATTCATGGAGAGCTTGGGGTTGTTTGCTTAGCATAATCCTAAACTGTGTGCTATTCATACAAATTTATATTAAAAATGAATACTTGCTCTTAAAAAAAAAAACAAAAAACAACAACAAATAAGTGTTTTGCAATAGAACTTCATCATCTCTGACACTGATGATAGTGGTTTTCTTTTGTCATGAGAGTGATGGACTGTGACTGGTTTTAAGCAGGCCATATCATGTAATTATTATCAACATCCATATACATTCAATTGGACAGGTAATTTTTTTTCCTCACTGATATTGGCTTCCATCAGCTCTGTGGATAGATCTTCTTTTTGTCTTCTGAGATGTTCATAATACTATTGGGAAATTGATTTCTAAATTATAAACGAGGCATGGTCTTTTATAATAAACAGTGTTTTTTAAGAGATATGGGTTTTGGAAGTCAGTTTCTAACATTAATATGAACTGTCATTGCAAGGGGTTTGTTGAGTACAGCTATAGCAAACAGGACAAGCAAAGTAACGAAAAATAACATTATAGAAGAGGATATTATTGAACAGAACAGATAAAATGGGATGCCAAAAAATACATGGTGCAAGGAGTCAGAAGGTTTAAGAAATTATGAATTTCAAATTGTTTCACTTATAGCTTGGTGCTGATAGTAAGTTGTCAACTAAATGGTATCATCCAAACAAGCGGTTAGCTGATTTTACTAGCTACATATAGTCAACTGTGTAGAAATAGCCTAATGCCCAGGCTCAAGCTGAATTTGTCACCTCTCTGCAGTACTTTCCTGCAAAAGCCTATTGAAGGGTCAGCTCTACAGCAACCCAACTAATACACCTAGTAGTGAAACCCCATGTACATTTGAAAGCATGGAAGGTTATGCTTACTTGCTTCATGGATGCACTGCAGGATACTGCAACTTCTTTGCCCCCAGGATGGCATCACATCCAGGAGTTCAGCAAAACAAGATGGCTGAAGTTTCTTCCAGGAAGGCTCCACTGAGTCCTACTGCAAAGCCAAGCAGGAAGGGTGAGCTCGATCTCAGCTGGAAGAAAATTGCTTACAACAGACACATAAAATTTCAAAGCATTTTGGAGCCACTCAGCTCACATACAGTGTGTAGGTCAGGCCAGAGATTATAAATTGTTGTGGTATCTTTGTATTTACCTGCTAAGTTATATAAACAACATGTAGGTCACATGGCCAGATATCACTTTACATGTTCTAATGACTGTTACTCACACATTTGTCCTTCCTTAGTCTGTTGTATTTCTTCATTTAGACTACAGTTTTGCAAAGACCTCCAGGGCCTTATCTCAAGACCTCACATTCAAATCTGTTTGAAACAGATACTGTCTTGTGATATCGGTCTGTATATAGAAGGTTACATTCCCTCCAAAATATTTCTTCCACACATTAACCTAGCAATATTATTTGGAATTAGATGGTCTGTAGAAAGTATTCCTCTGACCCCCATCTTTCTCCTTTCTTCTGTTTTCTCCTTTGGAATTGAGAAGGTACCCAGAAATGGGCTCTTCTCCACTTTAATCACATCTTCATTTCAGAATCAACCAACAAAGTCAGTGCTATTGGCAAAGAAAAGAACATAACATTTCTAGAGAGAGTAATCTTACTTGCAAACCCTCATCAAATCTCATTTCCGTTGCTTGTTTACATTCTGGAAACAACACTTTTATGTTGCCACTATAACCCTGTAACAATTATCATCTTCAGATGTCTTTATTTTTGCAAACTAATGTTTTTTATTCATAAATAAAAGTCGAATTGAATAAAGAATACTGGCAAAGCTACCAAAAGAAAGAGCATTTGAAGCAAGAGTATTCTGGTCATGTTTACCTTAACACACCATATTAAAGGCTTTCTCCTAATATTCGCCTTAACACTGGAAACGAGGTATCTGCTTCTGGAAAGTCATGGAATGAAGGTGCCGCAACACTAGCAGTATCACAGCAAGTAACAGACAGGCTCTGATGTATTTTCTATTATTCTGTCACATCTATTTCACAGAGAAGACATACTAATTTGTAATCAACTCCACACAGTTGAGAAATACCAAAAACAACTTCTTAAATCGGCTTCTTAAGAAAGATGGTAGGATATTAGCTTGCCACCTGTTTTTCCCCAAGAGACACAACCAAGTCCATTATACAAAAGATTGACAAGTGCTGTTTTTAAAAAGGGGTACTTAACTATTTCTACTAATACTAATAACACTTCACTCTCCATATGAAGTTTTCCATTTCACCTGCATCTCACAGCGCTTTGCAAAAGTTGTGATTTACAGTCCTTTTCAGCCAGGGAATTCAAAAGCAAAGCATTATCAAAGTGGGGTCACCTCTGAGGAAACACCAAAGGAGCAAAAAGCATGCCCAAACTGTTTCTGTTGCTGCCAAGAACATTCACCTCCTGTGTTCTCATCCTCGCAAGTTCACACCCGGAGGAGGCTGCATAGCAGAGTCATAGAAGGAAGGGGTAAAGGTAAGCATGCTGACTGGAAATATGTGGTGAAGGGAAAATAAGGGTTAGGAAAACCTTGGAGGAAGCAAAGTTTGACAGAATAGAATGTAGAAAGATCACGCAGTTGGGAGGGCCAAGACTCAGAGGGAAAGATAATTCATCAATATTTATATTGACTGTCAACCACCTTGGGAAGTCGACCACAGATACGACAACCCTGTACTACACTAAGTTAGTTCTGTTGCATAATAAGTAATACTTCACCACAGTGTAAGGGACAAAATAAAGAAGCGGCTAACTGAAGCTACTTGGAAATTTAGTGGATGACAGGCAATTGTCTACATCACAGACTGGGGGCTGCTTTTCCCACAACTGCTAAATGAGAAAAGGTCCTATATAGAATCATAGAATCATGCAGGCTGTAAGGGACCCCCAAAGGTCATCTAGTCTGACCTCCCCACAGTCGCAGGGACACCCCCAACTAGACCAGGTTGCCCAGGGCCTCATTGAGCCTCACCTTGAGTATCTCCGGAGAAGGGGCCTCAACCAGGTCTTAGCAACCTGTTCCAGTGTTCTGCCACCCTCAGAGTAAAGAACTTGTTTCTAATATTCCATCTAAATTTGCTCTTATCCAACTTAAATTCATTGCCCCTCATCGCTACAGGCCTTTGTAAGCAGACTTTACCCAGCCTTCCTGTAGGACCACTGCAGGTACTGGAAGGCTGGGATTAGGTCTCCCTGGAGCCTCCTCTTCTCCAGGCTGAACAACCCCAGCACCATCAGCCTGTCCTTGTAGCAGAGGTGCTCCAGCCCTGCACACAGTACTCCAGGTGGAGTCCCACCAGAGCAAAGCAGCAGAATCACCTCTCTGGATCTGCTGGGAACACAGCTTTTGACACAGCCCAGGGTGCAATTTGCCTTCTGGGCTGCAAGTGCGCACTGCCTGCTCATGTCTAGCCTCTTGTCCATCAGCACCCCCAAGTCCCTTTCCTCAGTGCTGCTTTCTAGCACCTCATGCCCTAGTCTGTATTGATAACGAGGATTGTTCCAGCCTAGGTGCAGAACCCTGCACTTGCTCTTGGTGAACCTCATGAGGTTCACCTGGGCCCATCTCTCCAGCCTCTCCAGGTTCTACTTAGCTCCCAGCTAGTGGAAGACAGTTGAGGTCCACCTGCCTGTATTAGTGTGAGTCTTTCTTTCCCTTATGTCATTTCAGAGGTCAAGCAATGCAAGAAAAACTCTCTCCTGTGCACTTCCCTAGAAGAGAATACAGTTTCTCTTCCAAAATCCTTTAAGCAACACCTTTGCTTTATATCCACCACTAGTAGAATCGATGATCTACTGTATGGAGCTCACAGTAGACAGTGCATTGGCTTGGTTTCAGCAACTCTCTGAAAAACACTGTTTCAGACACTAAATCTGCAGTTTTAACCAACTTACAAAAACATCTTCAGCAGTGAGCCACCACATCCTCAAAGTTTAGGCCTCATGGATACAGTGACTGCATCTGTCACCCTAAAAGACCTACTCTTAGACAGCTCTTTACCATCCCTATAGTGAAAAAATCATGCCTCTGAATTTAGGCAATATTTTAAATATGGAACAGTGCCCCAGTTGTTGCTTATTTGGATCAGAATTCCTGTGAATCATAAATTACAGAATTTGAGAACTGTTACCTGTATCATCTGGTTTCTCATTCGACCAGAGACTTCCATACTGCTCCTATGATGTATTTTATGGGAACCCATCTAGTATAATTGTATTTCTTGCTAACATTTCCTTCACGCCAAGAAAAAAAAAAAAAAAAAAAAGGAAAAAGAAAAACGTAGGAACCTCAGCAGTGCAATTTCCAAATAATCCCACTGTTTAAATGAACCGTGCCAAAATCTTTTATTTCTAAGGTCTTTAATTCTAGTAACCCTTAAGCCTTGTAAAATCAATTACACCTTAGAGTAAAATACAGTAGATCCTTTCCTCTTTTCTATAGTAGATCTCTATTCTGTGCAATGCTCCCACCTCCCACCTGTTTAGTGATGTGGGAAGGACTGCAATTTCCTGTTGTATCAGTCCTAAGGAACACAAGTCTCTGCTAAGAAACACAAGAGTTTTAGCTCTGCTAAAAATCCCTATAATAAATATGACCTTTAGAAAAACCATGTTCAAGAGACTTGAATACTACCTAGCCATGTAGAATATAGCACAATTTTGAAAACAATCCCCTTTTCACCAGAAATCGATTCTATAACCTCTTATTAATTTTATCACCAGATATTTAACACTATCTGGCCAAACTTCCCTATGTCTTATCCCTATGCAACCATTTACACTTTTTCTAATTTAAAATAAGGACTAGGTAAGGTGGCCATACAGTGCTGAAAGGACACATAATCCACTTTGTAATACCACAAGGTGCTCTGCATTAAAGGTTTTTTTTAAGAAAAAGTCCAAATTCTTAAATATTGTTATACTACCACATAGACAACTTAACTAAAATGTACAGCCAAAAATCTACCCAGAGAAAGATGGTTTTGTCCTAGCAAACTGCAGTTTTAATCTGAACACAGTCTAAAACACATTAATAAAAATAATCTTTCCAGAGAAGACAAACATTTGAGTAAACTTCTGTTTATTTCTACTATTGTTTGATCACTGTTGCCCCCATGTGATGTCATGGACCATGACATCACATCACCTTAACTATTGAAAAATTAATATTTACAATGTAATTGAGCTTACTACTACATTCTCAAAGGTTTCAGGGCAGAAAACTGAATGCTTGATGTCATCAAAAATGAGACACAAGTCTGATGCCTGCCCATAATACAGTGTACTTCAGTGCCATAGTTCTGCAGTTAACAATACTATGAAGAAGGTAAACCATATATGCCACAGAATTTTGCTCTGCATCATACATCTTCACTTCCTGTCTTGTTTGCACACTTTTATTGCCTTGTGTAAGTGAGCAATATCTACATCCTCATTTTTCTACGCAGAAAACATCTGGGGTTTTTTGTCCTCCCATCAAGTTTGAACTGCCTTTACTTAGGTAGAGTTAAGATGCATGTGAGGAAAAAAAAAAAAAGAAAAGAAAAGAAAAGCCTCTACATTATGCAACAGTGTCTGACACTAGTATAGAACTGGGAAAAAAACATATCTTTAAAGTGCATGTGCTATCATACTGTGACGTTATATTACCAGGTGGTGATAAAACATGACACTATGTGAAATGATGATACACCTTTGTCATAGACAGCGTTCACTGCTTTGGAATAGTGTCACTTGGTGTTTTGAGAAAGAAAAATCCTAAGTTATTAGGAAACTTACAGGAAGGCTGCATCCAGCATGGAAGAAAATTACTTGAAAATAGTTTCAACTTCACCGCCCAGAGCATACATTAAATGCATTATCTGTACTGAGCTCTGCTGCAGCTTCAAATTTAGTGAAATGTGGTTTTCACTGGGGCTAATGAAACTGGTAATCCCTATGGAGGGTGAAATTTCAGCGTTTTCTTTATTCAGTGGCTGCTCATTTTCCAATCAGACCACCTCAGGCTATGCTTTTTCAGCACTCATAAGTTAAGGTTTGAGGGCCTTTCTAAATATGTGGATAGGAAACCTTTTTGGAAAACTTGGTGTTGAAGGAATAAGCATTAATGATAAAATCACACTGCTATAAACTCAGAACAAGGGTAGTAGGTACCTGATCACTGAAATTGCCTTCTTTTGGCTGAGATCTAAGACAAAAGTGTAATTAGCAGAAGCCTGTCAAAAGATTATTGGGTTGGGTTGATTGCCTTGTTTTTTTTTAACATGAGGATATGCCAGTAGTCCGCTGTCAGTGGGCTATGAGGCTGTGGTACTGCATACTGCTAGGTCATGTAGCTGTAAGTCTTCCTTCTGGCTCAACTGGGTACACCACCATAGTTATATTGAATTTGCTAGATGACACAACTTGGAACTAACACTGGCTTCATGCTTTTGTGAGAAATATATGTCATTATAGAAACACCTACTTCCCCCTAAAATTGGGGTGATACAGATGATCCATACCAAACTGGCCTAAAGTCAGCAGGAGCAAAGCTAGCCCACCAAAAATGTTCAGAGATGTCTAACAGCCATGTGAGTGGGGTTGTTTTGTCCTGTGGCCAGGGTGGTCTCCCTCCAAGACTAGAAGCTCTAATGTTGGATTTACTGTATCATCATGTACATAGATCCAAAGATCAAAGAAACCCCACCCAATCTGATGATCAGTAAAGGTACGAGGATGGGACCTACATCTAGATTAAGACATCTAAACATAGGGTTCTGCATGTGAGATGCATGTCCTCATTCCCACTGTAGTTAGTGGAGATCTGATCAATATAGTTGATAGAATCAAAAGCAATTCAACTCAGAATTCTCTTCTGAATTTAGCAGCTCGTAAGACCAGCATGGCTGAAGAGCACTGTTTCTGTGGTCAACTGTATAAAAATGAATGATGCATCTGTCAACCCACTTCATTACTTTAGACTCTTGAACCCAAAAGACCAAGGAGGATCAATCATATAGTTTTGTCACAAGGCTGAAATTCATATCCCTACACACCATAAGGGCCACTCTACTTCCACAGTGTCATCACTATCCGTCTCTGTATTTCATCTCTGTGTCTTTATTTCAAGGCACTTAAGAGAAAAAAAAAAAAAACCAAACAAAAAAAAACCAAACAAACAAAAAAACCCCCAGAAGCATAACAGTTCAGATTTGGTTTAACATGACAGCTCTAATGGCAAAATTTCCTATCAACATTAAGTCTTGGTGAAATATATAATGGCATGATCTATGCAAAACACCTAAAATTACCTAAGCACCTGTGGTACTGAGCTGTCTGCTGAAACATATACTGATTCTATACATCCTCTAGGCAGCCTTTGCTGACTGACACCTAGGAAATCCAGTCTGGAATTTAAATATCCCCCTTCTTCTCAAGAAGGCTTCTCAAGATTTCTGTCCAATAATTACACCTCAGCATTACACCAAAGTTCAAGCATCCTCTCACACACAACATGTAACTGAAAGTGGTTCACGCTTTAGGGAAAGTTTAGATGAAGATGCTAAAGATATCCCCCACAGATCAGCTTAAAAGCTTTTTAGTTGGTTAATAGATGAGAGCCTGATTGTATTAGTATCAGCTAATTGATTTTTGGGAACAAAAACCCATTGCCTTAGGTTTAGCCCATCTTGCAACTGCCCTATAGTTTGTAGATAAAGTTGAATAGTCAGAGACCAAGTCTTACCAGATGCAGCAGAGACTGGAAACTGGATGTTTTCCAGCCAAGCAATTGGTATAGACACTATCTGGATTGTGCAGTCCCTTATTAAGAAGTGTGAAGGATTAGCCAGATCTAAAAACACTTGTGGGATTAGGGATTTATTTATATAGGGGCAATCAGGAAAGTGTATTAACTAAAAACGCTTCTTTAAAGAGAAGCTGTAAAACTGCATTAAACCCTAATGTGGATGTTCTCCCTTAGAATTACATTTGAATGATCTAAATTCACTGTAGAAGTAAATTAAATTAAATTAGGACCACTTGAATTCTGGATAAGAAGGTCTTTGGGGGTTTTAATGACGTTTAACTGATCTATTTCTAAGTCACATCTTTAGTTGACTCACATTAATTTTCATGAATTGCTCTGTGTAGATAAGTCTCAAGTTCTGAAATGAGGAAATCCTAACGAAAGAAAAGTGACTGCTAAATTAGTGGCAACAAAACACTTCTAAAAACAGTTGCAAAACAGCTTGTTCATCTGCAATGGCAAGAATATGTAATGACAAGGACTCTGGATCTGCATACTGAAGGGCAAGATTAAGTAACAGGTTCTCAAATAAGTCTTCTTATAACAATGCCCTTCTATACTTCTCATATTGAAAACTGCTTGTTCTGTAATTGCTGTTTGGCTAGTCTTAGACCAAGACTGTTGATGTTTGGAAACAAACTATTTTGTAAGGCATTTAGGCTAAAGTTAAGACTCAACATTAAAGAGTTGTAAACTGTAGACATGTCAAGAAAGCAGCTTTCTTTTATCTTTTTTTCATTCCAAGTTCAAGTGCTGAATGCAAAAAAGAACACTGCAAAGCATTTTTTTTTTTTTTTTGCATTTCTGTAAGCTATGTAATCCATGGTTCACAACTCCTGCCCAATCTATTTCTTCTATAGTATTATAAAGCCAATGGGACAAATGGCACTACTGACCTTTCCACTTTATGGATGTTCAATATCCTATTTTCAGAGAGGAAGGAACTACATGACTCTTTACTATTATTGATATTTGAGTCAAACTCCATACCAGGTAGTTTGTTATAAATTCAGCTGTTTTGCTATTGTCATCTTTCTGTTGCACACCTCGAGTTCCTTCTCTGCTTCTACCATCTATAGAACAATGCTATTAGAGATACTCATATTTGGGATGTGCATAAAACTTCAGTTCCTCATATAAGGTTTCCTTTTTCTTCAGAGGGATAATATATTAATATAGACTTAAATTTTAATATCAGGCATTATAAATGAGTTTTTCTTACAAAGATATAGTTCCTTAAGTCCTTCTCATGACACGTACACTAATGAGCATTATATCACTGTAGATAGGTTGTAGTTACTGCTGTTCAGAGAGATGAGGTGGAAAAAAAGGCTGGAACCAGGCTAAAAAATGCTGAAGGTTCAAATCCTTTTGTCTTCACCACTGTCAGTAGCTAAGGGTAAAGACATCTGCATTATGCCTCAAAAGAGGCAAAGTCAAAGATTTTTTTTGCACATAGGATAATCTGTGGAGGCCTGACCTCACATTTAGATTAAAATGTAGGTCTTAAAATATCCTACTTCTAAATATGTGCACCCAAAAGCATGTTATGTCTAATTTAGGGCTTTTCAGAGGCTTACTAATTTCAGATCCTATTTTACCGATGTCTTAGTATAGTTTCAGAAATACAGTACAACATATAAATTCAGTAGCAACCATGTTTCAAAATATCAAAACAGATATGATCTTTTCACCTTCACTTGGAAGAATAAAAGGAAAAGCTACTTTGTACCAATAAACAAAGACATTTTATTATTGTCATTAACCATGCTCTGAAAAAACATTCCACTGTGAAACATAAAATCCATTATTTCTTTTTTAGGCCCTGAACTAGTAATGGCTTAAGCACACATGCAAATCCTTCTGATTACTAAAATACTGTATGTTTTTCAGGACTGTGACTGCCTTTTTGGGGTTTTTTTGCAGACTTTTTCATGTCAAATATTACAAACAAAATTGCAATGCATGCCTTGTTCAGCAAAAAACCCACCCTGCTTTCTGCTCACTTAATGAGCTGAATCAGCTCAAGAATGGCTGAACAAGACACAGCACCTGTAGAAGAGGATGGACCATGGGGCAGAAATAAAGGGCAGAAGAGGAAGCAGAAAAGAACAGAACCTGAAATCCTCCTCTCAGCAGAGCAAATTGTTAAATGGATCTCATCTCTCTGTAGGTTTACAGACCCAAGCATGGCACCTGAAAATAGGTGGGCCTCTCTGCCTTTTCCTCTTCGCTTGCTTCCCAGGGGCATAGTTCTGCTAAATGCGTAAAAAGAGCTGTTACATCTTGCAAGATTTCACAAAAACCTTTTTTGTTTTTTATGTTCAAGTATTTGTAGAAGCTCCAGTGCATTGAACAAAGTCTTACAGGGAAAGTCCTACCTAGTTAATAATAACCCTGATGCTTTCTCATGCTAGTCAAGAGTACGTCTCAATACAAGACATTTTTGTAAGGCTTTTCAAAAAGCAAAGTCTTTTGCCATAAAAATGAAAACTATTTCTTTTCAGTTTCCATCCTCCCAAAAAAACAGTTTGTACAGTTAAACTTGAGTCCTTTCCAAGTATCTTCTTTTGACTACACATCATAGTCCAAGATTTAAAAGAAAAATGTTCCCCTCTATAAAAGTCAATGTTAAAACCTTTTAATAAAAACACACAAGAAAACCAAAACCACCCACACTTTACAACTTTAATTCTGAAACTGCTATTGGAAGACTATATTCTCAAGATGCACTGCAAAATATTTGAGGGGAGAGGTACAGAAATTTGTCTGGATCTCTCTGCAAAAAATTATCAACATGCAGTAGCAGACTTTGCTGGAATGCACTAAAATGCAGTAAAGAAGAAATGTTACCCTTTTCTATCTATATTTAAATTAGACTTTTGTTCAAAAGCCCATTTCAAATCAGAAGATTTTTTTGCTTAAGCCAACATTGGAAGAGATGAACTATTTTAAAAAAGAAATCTCCCCAAATGAAAAAGAGGATTATCCAATTTTATTTTCCTACCCAGTTTTGATTAAAACTCAGTGATAAAAACCCTCATATGCTATCCTATGTAATAAATTGATATATAAGCAGCATCTGCAGAAATTCAAAAAATACAAGCAACTTTCAATGCATATTAAAAATCACACACCAAACTCATCAGCCTTCCACTGCAAAAATACTACAAGTACAGGTACCACAAGGTCCCATGTGACAGTCTTTCATACTGCCTTCTGCTCTTTTTCTGTGCTAGAAATACTCTCATGACAGGCTCTTTTACAAAATCTATCATAAAAGGATAAAATTGATGGTATTTTCATTCTGAACATTACATCTCCACACCCACAGTAGAGTTTTACTGTGGTTTTATTTAAGCAGTAATGTATGCCCATTTGCTAAATCTTACCATTGATTGGAGAAAGGAAAACAGATGTGTGTGTGTGTGTGTGTGTAGGAAATGTAAGTGTAGGAGGGAAGGAAAGCAGAACCAAATGTGAACTCCTGCATACAAAAGATGGTGGTAGGAAGTAGGGGTTGTAACATATGATGGAACACTGCTCTTAATCTAATTTTAACATTCTTTTGGACTGGTAAATTCATTATACTTATACCACTAAGATTCTTCAGCCATTGGCAAGCAAGCATAGGAATGTAAGAATATAAGAGTGGTAAGAAGTGACTACAATTCGAGAGAATGCATGGGCAAATCAGCAGATAGCAAACAGGAATATAGAGATGGCTGATGGATGAAAAATGAGAAGGAAGGAGAAGTAGAGTGGCTAGAGACTCCCTAGAGGCTGAGAGACTGAGACTGGCCTGCTGAGCTCTGCAGCAGCAGGACTGTGGCTGCAAGACAGGTGGAGTGTACACTGAGTATGGTACACAACAGCTGGAGACTGAAGAACAGAATCACATGAGGAAATGCCATCCTACTCAAATACAGACACTCCGTCAATTATCCTCCTCAGTTCTTATTTTCAGAGTAACACTTGACTCCCCTGTTGCAGGTAAGAGAAGAGCGAGGTGTGCCAGGAACCTTTGGAAATTAGAGTTGGACAACAAACAATTTAAAGACCAAGAATTATGGGTACTTTCCAAAGTCTAGCTGTTAAAGATCTGTCTCAGCTTATCTCTGAAATGAAGATATGATATCTAGGTAGTCTACAGAAGTTAAGTTATTGGCAGCAAAGCTCTTTTCAATACACGGGGTAATACAAAAGTGTTAAATATCATTATTGTTACTACTACTAAGAAAAAACAATAAAATATAGTATTGAACACAGAGCAGCACACTGTAACACTGTTAGATCCTGCTTAAAAAAAAATATCTTTTTCGGTCAATAGTAATAAAAATACACTATAAAAATGAAAACTTGTAAAAATGAATCTCAGATAAGTGACCTAAGGAGGTTGTGAGTGATATAAGAAATCAGCATTGGTTTGCTTGACTGCTTTTATGCTAAATGACTTGGGGATTAAGTTGAATACTTTAGACTGTTGTAAGATTCTCTGTTATGGTTGATTTGTCCAAATTCATTGCTCTGTCAGAATTTGGTCATTTATGCATCTGTTGGGGAGAGAAATCAAATAGTATAAACTCTCAAGGCATGTAACTTCTGCATCGTGATTTTTTCAGTTTGATGCCACCACAGGCCACTTAGATGTTGCAAATCTCTTTATTGCCTCCACAGGCATCTGGACACATTGACCTTTCTTTACCATATGTAACTTTGAAAGAAATAAAGAATACACTGGTTTGTCACAAGGCAGTATAGCTTGTATGTACATATGCAAGCTAATAGAACTAACTTGTTTGGTGATGGATGTATTTAGGCTTTAACAGTCTTTCCGAGACTCATCCTGCTTTGGGCTGGACTTTTGTCAAACAGACTAAATGGAGTTCCAGACCCCTGTCCGGCTACGCGACGCTTGGTAGCCAAGCTACCTGCTTTAAAGCCAGTTTAGGTGTATCATGAGGAGCTACAGATGCGTCGCTAGATTGCAGTGTAGATGTATGATATGAGAGATGAATGACAGTAGATATCCATCTGCTTTAAAAATTAAAAAATGCTTAGGATGAGAGCAGGAAAGAGACAAAGACAAATTTTTAAAGGAAATAAGATTTTACATTCTGGAAATTGCCATTTGGACATAAAGCCTGATTAATGTAATGACAATTTAGTAATGGTTTTAGCGTCTAATCACATTTGCTCAGAGTGGTTTTGGCTCCCATCAGTGCTGCTTATCCAGTAAATTCCTAATCAGGGAAACACATGAAATTTCCTCAGTCATCCAAAGCTTTGGTGGGAAGATTTCTTGCAAGAAACTGATCCCAGTCTAAGAGGTTCTTCCCAGAAATGCCACACAAATTGTGAAGATTTCTATTTTTAACTTTCTGCTCAACAGATTTGCAGATCTGCTTATTTGGCTCAGCATCTTCCACAAGCAAAAGTAGTAAAAGCCTCCTCAGATGGGAGCGCTACATTCTTATGGATTCATTTTTACCTCGCTTCACATTTTTACTTCCTTTAAGCAAAATACTCCGACGGGCATCCTACGTATAAAACTAAAGTCCTTAGAAAAGAATGTAGACAAATGTCCAACCCAACTTATTTTATAAGTCATTAAGTACTTAAAACATTTTAGCATGGGCATAAGTCCCATCAGTATTTTTAGGAAGGGAAGGCAGACAAGTAAATTCCTTAAGGATTTAATCATTATAGAAGGAAAGAGTCAGGAAATTGCTGTGTGTAATTGAATGATGAAGGCCATAGGAGTTTCAAATCCCTTTTTTGGTCATGAACTGATCTACAGCTATGTAGGCAATCGTAATTTCATTAAGAAACCTCAGTCTGCCAAATTATAATCATGAATGATTCTAAGACTAGAAATATTGGAAGTCTTTTATCTATTGGGATATTACCTATTCAGAAAATTAATGAAGGTTTTATTTTAAAACTTTATATACTTAATACAGATATGCTTTTTAAATTAGAACAACATCTTGAGTATGCTTTAGCAAACTATACTTTTAGGCTTAAACTCATCTGTTTTCTGAGATTTCTATTAAACAGCCTCTTATTGTACACTCTGACACAGCAAATGATTGTTATCACGTAAGTTGTCCCAAAGAGGTGAGGAATAATTGCATTTCTGGGCAAATGGATGTACTACAATGTTTTAAAACACTAGAAAATATTTCGCTTCATATTCCAGTAGGAACCATAACAGTTTCACTAAAGGGCAAAACAAAATTAAAACAAACTTTAGCTTTTTGTACCTCTATAATGTACTTTATTCATTCTTTTAATCTCTCTAAAAGATTAAAGATCAAGACCTGTGTAATTTGCTTCAATGATAACATTGTTAGTTCAGAAGTAATCCCTATAACAATCTGCAGTGCTTGGCACCAAGAATTATTACGGACAGTAGCAAAGACATGTAGATATGAATTTAAAATAAAGAGTTATATTTTTACAAGTACCATCTTGCTTACACTTTGGTTTACCTGTCATTGCAATCAGCACTTCATTAAATGGCTGTGATAAGAAATTATGGTAATAGAAGAGGCTTTAAAGTCAGAATGTATTTGAAACAATTTATTTCAATAGTATATCCTCTCTCACTCTTCAGGGGGAGGGCCCTTACTGCAACAAAATATGTATGAAAACGTAATTCCAAACCTGCAACATTTGTTAAGGCACTTGGGTATATGTAGCACTGGACTGGAAAATGCTTTAATTTTTTTTCTTCTCTACCTTACCCAGAAAAGACCAAATACGTTGTTGTCCTTTAAAATATACCTATATCTATCTATCTGCATAGGCATACTAAATATAAAAATAACAGAATATTTTTGAGTAAGTTGTTCAATAACTTCCCTAGGGAAACAGTCAAAATCCTGTTATTTGCGGAGATATTTAAAACAAAAAGGCACAAACCACCAGAAAAGTTTATTTTAGAAAACCATTTTGCAGTGGCAAGGTGATGGACTACGTAACCTAACAGGTCTTTCCTATCGAGATTCTGTGATTCATACAGTATGTGAAGATGACCACTGACTATTTTTTTTTAACCAGGGAGATAATAAGGTTGAGAAGTCTGACAAATACATTAATGGTTCCGAAACTGCAACAAAATAAAATCAGTTAGATTTAAGTACCTTTTCACAAGTACTATATCGCGTTTACATGACATGTTTACATTTGATCATGATTGAACTTGCTATATGACCAAAGCAAAGCGAAAGCGTAAAGTCATGCAGGTAAAAAAAGCCTATGCAACAAGAGCACTTCAGCCCAATCTGAGCTGTAAATCTATCAGTCAAGTTAGAGCAATAAATCATCAGTAAGAATTCCTGAAACAACACAGCTGTGTGGATTCTCCCCAGTTTAACTTGGGATATTTACCAAAATGCCCAAGATTAACACTGTCACCTTGAGCCAGTCACTGTCACTACAGCCAGTTATGAGATAACTGTTCTATCATACAATGCAGAAGAAAAAAAAAATTAAAATAAAAAAAAAATACATATATCAAAGAGGGAGCCTCACTTACTGATGCCTGCTCCAACAGGGAGTCCTGAGTCACTGCTTGGAGCACAATTGTAAATCGTTCCTTGGAAACATTATTAGATAATGCTCTTTCAGACCCCAGCTACTTGCCTATTACAGCAGAGAGCTGCGGCTGACATCATAGTGATACACAGCCCCAGCTACTGCTTCCTCCTCTCACCAGGGAACAGAAGGGTCATATACTGGAGCCAGAGAGAGTTTCCTATAGCATGGAAAGAATTGTAACTGGGCTGTGTGCTGGGCATGCCTACCAGCTCCTCTTTATTACTGTTGGGTCAACCTTGATTAACTTCGGGTTCCTCACATGCTCACCCTCCCATAGATACATACCATGCACCTTCTTGACAGCATCTACACCCCCAGCACCAAAGAGTAAAAACTTGAGATCCACTTCTGTGGGCTGATTCTTCCAAAACAAATTATGAATAGATCTTACTGACAAGAGCAGCTTAATCTTGTTTGCAGAGTGATAATAGAGTTTCTTGAGCACAATGACTAGTATTATACTGCATAGGAGTAGGAGGGCAGGTGATGTCTTGCACTTTCTCTGTGCTTATGTAACAGCAGGGAGCAGTGCACAAATCCAACCCTTAGGCTGTTGAAAAGAAAAGTATCTTATTACTGTCCAGCATTTTATAAATGCTTAATAAAATAGTAGCATCAATGTACAGTGTGCTACACTTACCAAATGCAAGTCTGGGGGAGGGAGGAAAGGAAGGAAGAGATATTTATGGCATACTGCTTGCATCTGGGTTGCTGAACAGCAGAATTATATTAAAACTGCATTCAAGGGAAATGTATACTAAGAAGTACATATAGAAAGCAGAAATATTTCCACCAAACCTCAGAACAATGCTCATATATTTAGACATTTTTCTTTGCATGTTTTAAATTCTCTAGGGGCTTGATTCAGCAAGATACTTCAGCACAAGATTAGCTCTACACACTTTAATGGGGCTATTCACACGCTTACAGAGAAATACTCACTTAAATGCTCAACTTAAGGCTTAGACATTTCAACAATTTTAAAATTATGATCTACAAATAAGACATGCCAACAGAGATTTTATAAAAACGTATCTTTTAAAATATTCCCAACTTGAAAGTTTTCTCCCATCATCCAGTAGCTGCAGAGATGTCCTCACCTTATCCATTCCTAGACAGAATTCTCAACTCATGTCTCTTTTGTTATAACTAGACATACAACCAAACTTAAAATGTCAAACCTAATCTCTAGAGGGAGCTCCAAAGGTCACCTAGTCCAACCTCCCCACAGTCTCAGGGACACCCCCAACTAGACCAGGCTGTCCAGGACCTCGTCAAGCCTTACCTTGAGTATCTCCAGGGAAGGGGCCTCAACCACCTCCCTGGGCAACCTGTTCCAGTGTTCTACCACCCTCAGAATAAAGAAATTTTTTCTAATATTCAACTTAAATCTACTCTTCTCCAACTTAAGCCCATTGCCCCTCGTCCTATCACAGCAGGCCTTTGTGAACAGCCCCTCCTCAGCCTTCCTATAGGCCCACTTCAGGTACTGGAAGGCTGCGATTAGGTCTCCCCAGATCCTCCTCTTCTCCAGGCTGAACACCCCCAGCTCCATCAGCCTATCCTTGTAGCAGAGGTGCTCCAGCCCGTTGATCATCTTTGTGGCCCTCCTCTAGACCCACTCCATCAGGTCCATATCCTTCCTATATTGAGGGCTCCAGACCTGCACACAGTACACAATAGCTCATGGCTATTCTTTAGCAGTGACTCCTCACACTCTAGTCTTTGCTTCACGTAGAGGGCAACACCTCCACCCCTTCTTCCTCTGCTGTCCCTTCTGAACAGCTCGTAGCCATCAATGGTCACACTCCAATCATAGGAATCATCCCACCAAGTTTCTGTAATGGCTACTATATCATAACTTTCCTGTAGGAGGATAGCTTCTAACTCCTCCTGTTTGTTGCCCATGCTGCGCGCGTTGGTGTAGAGGCACTTCAGTTGGTCTGTCGACCACTTTGCCTTCTTAGAGGGACA
>VZRU01015444.1:67196-130946 GCA_013398155.1 Pedionomus torquatus | reverse complement strand
TTTTTTTTTTTAAACCCCTAAAAGACATACAGGAAAGCTGTGGTATAGCTGGGAACTGAACCCATATCTCCCAAGCACCAGTGCATTACCCATGATACCCTCCTTCCTGCTCATTCCGGGGTTTGCAGATAGTTTTCTCTGCTTACTAAGATAACAGAAGTATCAATTTTAAGAAACAGAAACTAGACTCAGAAACAAGTAGCTTTTCACTTTTTTCCAGAAGTTGGTTTTCAGTAGCATTTTCTGTTGATTGACAACATGTTTTTGCTGCACAAGCCTTTGGACATTCAAAGTAGTTGTGCTCATCCAAAGCAACCCAGCAAATTTAAATACTGTTGTTTATCTCCTCAATGAAGAGGGTGGCTTTTTGCGCACTGCTGTGACTACAGCACTATTGAACCCCTCCACTCCAAGTGAGAAAGGGTGCAGGAGGGGATGCTCTCTTGGTTTTACTGGCACTGCATATGTCTCCTTGCACCTTCAAACAAATAAGCAAAATCTTACAAGGAGCTACTAATAATTTAAAATAGTGTGTTGTGACAGTTAATTGCAGTGTGTGAAACCAAGTTCTGTTATGTCATTTCAATAAGTAGGTACTCCAATAAGTGCCATTAACCTCTAATAACCTTGATCCTTCTATTCATTGAGGCAAGATTTCCCACAGTCTGCAAACTGTTCCTGTATTTCAGCTCCAGCGTACCACACGACTCCCGTTTTGATCTGTTCTATCAATTAAAAGTTTGTCAGGGTTCACAAACCCTCACACTGACTTTGTACTTGATATCAGAGCTGAAAGGGGAAAAAAAACAAAATCCAAAATGCATACCAAAATGAACTTTAATTGGTCATCAGAAATCTCTCAGCCGGAGACTGGATGCGCAAAGCCATGCAGGTTACACAACCTTAGCAGTATTCAGAGCTCTGTATGCAACAATCACCTATTATCTCCTAGACCTGAATCAGAAACAGTAATTAATGTTGCTTCTCCCCAGTCCTGAGTTCCTTTGCTGTGGACAGTAGCCATAGCTCAGGCTGCCTGGTTTGGTACACAGTGCATTTAACCAGGAGCCTGCCCTAAATAAAAATGAGCACATTCACAAGCTTATGCTACAATCCATGATGAAATGCATTTGGAAATAAAATCCAATGGGTAATTTAGCTCATGCACTGTCTCCGAATGCTGACAGAGGCAGTTGACCGTGAAGGACAGATGGATTTTTCCCTGCCATGTTTAGAGATCTGATAGCACTGCAAACTGCTTGGGGGGGGGGGAAAGATGAAGTGGGAGTGTTCAGATGTGCCTCCCCGCTTCCCGCAGTCACTGCTTTCCCCACGGCATTTTGGAGGTTCAGCTGGCCAAGCCCCCACGTGGCTCTCCTGCACATGGCCACGCTGTTTACAAACGCCCTCTTGGGCGTCCCCGAGGCGCCACGTAACTAGCAAGAGGGTTCCACGCTCCCTTCACCAGAACCCCTGTTTTTCACCCATGTCCACGGCTGCTCATAGAAGTTGTGGCCAAAGGCAGGGCTATGCCGGCCTGGCGAAGTCCACTAGCTCATTCGGCTTTGCTCATTTTGCATTTAAGCAATATTCAGGCCAGGGGTTTAGAGCAAGGTCGTCCACGGTGAGTCAAAAATAGAAACTTTATTGCTTGACAGAGTAGTAGCGCTGGAGAGCGCTAGCTAGACGTACACGCAACAGCGAGGAAGGTACTTTTCTGCTTTCCAGAGATGCTATTAGGGAATTGGGTAACATTTACAGTAGGGCACGATTTCAGAAAGCCTGTAGAAATGAATGGGGACTTTTTTTTTTTTTATATATATTTCCCGCTAAGAAACTAGGGACCACTTTTTGTCCAGGTTTAAGAGGTCTCAACAAAACTTTAGTAGCTTGGAGCATCTAGTATTTGAAACCATAGTTACATGATGACTTGGAGGAGACTGCCCTGGCTTTGCTTTGTTTCAGCAGGCCATTGGCATACAAGAAGAAAGAGGTTTGAACAGCTGGTGTTGCTGCATTAAATGGACTCCCATAGCTGAGGCACAAAAAGACAAAGCATGCTTCTCTCCAGCCGCTCAGCTAAAATTGTGTTGACTTACTTTTTGCTGCTCTCCTCATGAGTTCAGAGTTCAAGGACTCATATATCTACTGTACCTTGAGTTCAGATAAGAAGATAAAAACTGCACAGAGTTAGGCCCACGTTCTTCAAAGACGAGCATTTTTTTTCTGTACTTGCTCCCCTGTTTTGTTTTGGGGTGTGCACTGTTTATCTTTCTCCTTTTGTGTTACACTCCCTCCGGGTGCCCCCTCCCGCTTACCCACTGCTGCCTGCACACCCTCCTCCAGCCGCCTCTCTCCCTCCCCTGGCCAGAAGTGCGGACTCAGCAGCGGCTGGTAACACTTTAACTCTTTGTCCTATTCTCAGCTCTCCCACCAAAGGTCAAACTCATGGCTGCACTTGAAACAGACTTGCTGTAGGAGGGAGGGAGGCTCAGCAACCACAGGCTGTGCCCCTCCTTCCCCCTTCCCCCCTCCTGTAGTAAGCTTTAGGTGGCTGTATCTGCTAAGGTCTCATTAAGAGGAAACGAAAGACTTGTGACTTTTAGTTGTACTGGCCATATCTAGCTTCACGCAACCTCTACTGATAAACATAAATAATTTAGGAGTTACTTCCTCAAATGCCTGAAACGTGGTCTTAATTTCATCAGTGCAAAGCCAGCAAAAAGCTATCACAGACACTGAGTCTCGGTTATCTGTCTTTGAAGTCATTTTGGAAGCTTTGGCAGTGTGCCCTTATAGAATTCTTTTTCCTAATAGCCATAGTTTTGCATTGTGTTGTAGGATAGGACCACACTGGCTCCAATTTCAGTGACCTAGGGCAGAAATGAGTTTTGTTTTTCTTCAGAACAGTTCAGTGCTGCCATTTGCTTATGGCTGAGAGAAGGAACCTGCCAGGATGCCATCCACACTAGCACCTGTCCACGTGTGCCACGTATAGTGAAAAGGTCCCCATTTGCTCTTCAAATAACCCGCCACAGCATTTGACAGGGCTGTGAGGGGTGCAGGCACCAGCCAGAGCGTTGGCGCTCAGTGGCTTAGCACGGTTGATGCTAGCGCCAAGGTTTACCTCTCCACTCGGTGCTCCAGGTCACGCTGGTGTCTGACCACGTGCTTACGCGCACATGGCGGCAGTGTTTACAAACATGACCCCAGAACTCTTACGGGCACTTATGAAAGAGCCAGCGGCGAGTGCCGCATCCCGCCCGCAAGGGTGACCTAGATCGCTGGTGCTGGGAGCAAATAGCGAGGCGCTCGTACCAAACGCAAGGCTCCGAGAACTCATCAGACTTTCAAGGCAGATGATTGTGCTCCCAAACTGTTTTGAAATATCATTGCCATCATGAGAGAGTTTTTCACCGTAAACTAAAAATAGCTACTATTAACTAGCAGGAGTGGCGGGTAAGTGATTCAGCAACTTGGGGATAGAAGTGACTGTGTTCTTCAGCACCGTAAGTCTGTTTCTGCGTTCAACTGACTCAGAAAGTACATACAAATTTCAAAGCCGGAAGGAACTGCAAAGCTGGCTTACTTTGGCTATAAGAAAAGAACACTGCGTGATCGTGTGGTTCCTGATCAACAGTTCCTTTTTTATTCCTTTATTAACACTTGCACTCAGGCACTAATGAATGCTTTACAGTCAGGTTGTGACCATCCATTTAGGAAAAAGTTGCTTTAGTAGTTCCGAATAACACACTCCATCTACATCTACAAATTACAAATACCACTGTATGGGTGACTTGGTTGGTTTTTTTTGACATGGGCCTTAAGAAAAAATTGCATAGCCGAAACGCCCTTTTAGCAAACCAGGGGTTGTGTTCTCAACTGTCAAATGTCCACATTCTGTGATGTTATATATACTTTTGGATGCAGTAGATGTCTACTTTTTTTATATATATATAAAAAAAAAAAAGCATCCCGTTGAGTTTCTTCAAAGAAGTTTGTATTGTATGCCAGATTACTCTAAAGCAGTTTCCTTCCTAGAAGTTAGCAGTTTATTGTAAAGTGGAAGTAGGTGGTCAGGCAATTAGTTTTTGACAGATTCTAGCATTCTTGAAGTTTTCTCAGAAATACATGTATGTGGAGGAAGACAGGCTATACAACTGTGACTGGTTGCCAAAGATAAACAGAGCTTTCTTGAAAAATCTGCTAAACTAGCAAAAATAACTTCTGCTTGTTAATAAATTGTTTCCAGTTTTACTTTTGGAATCAAAGAATTTAATCCCAGCTTTGCAGACACCTACTAAATGGTGAAGGATATTTTTTTTACCATCCCAAATAGAAAGGTTGACCTTTCAGAAGCAGATGAGATGGTAGGAAGATGGTAGTTCTATTTTATATTAGTTAATATCATACATCTCAATGTTAGTAAACACTGACATACCATAATGACAAAGTCCTTAGGAAAGATACACTACAAGCTTCTTTGTGCCTCTTCTCTAATGCGACTGAGTCCATTACTGAATAAAACTTTTTAAGTATAAAGCTAGTCCATAGTCTTCACCTTTTCCATCCATATTCTGTGGCAGCTCTGCATTAGAGCTGCTAAAATTCCTGCAGAGTTTTTTCACTGTGTAAACAAAGAGAGGCCAACTCTGTCCACTCTGGCCTGGTCACTAGCTCATTTCATGTAGTCAGATAGCTCTGAGCTGAGCAGGTGAAGTGCTCTGCAGTCAGCCCCTGGCCCATTGCTGGTTTTGTCCAGTCTCCTAGCTGATTTTTAAAGTTGCATTCGGAATGAGCGCAAATGTGCTTGTGTCAGTTATTGATGTCTTTTCACTGCTGAACGTTCATTACAGTGTTCATTGCTCTGTATGTAATGGACTTAGAAATAAGAATGGAAGTACTGAAAATAGGTCACTGTTGTTCTTTGTAGCATTTCTCCTGTCTGAGGAAAGCAAATCTACCTTACTGTAAAACTGTACAAGTATGGGCAGACTTGGAGAAAGGAGAACAAGAGCCTTACTATAAAATCTTCTCTAAATGTATACACCTTTTTTCCAGAGTACATCATTGTACATCTTCTGGAGTCTTTCTCCAGAAGGGCTGAAGCACTTTTTAAGATGTTCTCAATCAGAAAGTACTGAGGTTTACAGGGACTGTTTTTTTAGCATTTATATCTTTGAGCCTTACCAATACATTTAACTTAAGCAGTATAAGATCTGTACAGATATGCAGATGATGTGTCTGGTACATTTTTGATGCAGAGAATCTTCTTACTACCATTTATGATATTTTCTTACATTATATGAAGAGCTTCTTTTAGTCACCCAGCGAAGAGAATATAAGGAAAGAAACGCTGCTTATGATGAAGATTATTTTATTCAATGCTTTTAGTTTAAGGCAGGATGGAAGCGAGTAGTAGTGCAAGATTACCATTGTATGCTACAGGGTAAATACCGTCATTGTGTCAGTTTAGATGAGTATCTCAAAATAAATACAGACTCTGTCATGGGTTTGTCCTCTAGCTAAAAAAGTAATGGAAATCTTGTTTAACAAGTTCAGCAAAAGGCACACCTAAAGTTTAATTACGTTTTCAGAGGCATGGGTGCAATTTGTATTGAAGAGTTTTACCTAAGTACCAAAAAACAGACTCGGGACTTTTGATTTTTCTTATACTTAGAACATATACTGATCAATAATCATATCAGTGCATAGTTTGGTGAAAAGAACTCCTTAGCATAATAAACAACTATCCCCAACCATAGTTTTCTCCGCCACTTGTGTGTGAGAGCAAGAGATTATTCACCAAATTATTATCATCTGCCAATTCCCTTCTGTCCCCTGCCCCTTCCAAAAGCCAATCTACTAGAAAAACAGGGGGAGACATGTAACAGTGCCTGTAGTATTTACCTGAGGGATTTTTCACTGTTTCTTAGAGCTGGGAATCTTGGATGGGATCTGAATTGTGCTACTAAAATGTGCAGCTCTGAATGGGACAGCAGGAGGAATCCCTGGCCCAGAACGTAGACAGACAGGGACCATGTTGTTCCTCTGTCTGTCTTACTGCTTTCTCAGCAGAACATGGTTCCTTCATAGACAGACTACTTATTCTTTTTGTGCACAGACAAGAAAACACACAAAACACCTGCTGGGCAATACATTAAGTTACATTGACAACTGCCCACAGCACTCAAAGGCAAGGTAGGAACATGCAACAGACCTACAGAATATCTGCTCAGCACAAAACACAGGCAGAAAATGCTTCCCATCACCCTACTTAAACACAAAGCAAGTCCTGTTAATTCAAGAGTCGTGACAACTACAACATGTGGGAAAAGCAATGAAAGGAACAAGGAGTATTTTAGATTTTTACAATACTAGAGGATGTATGGGGGGAAATGCCCAGAGATGTTCTTGGGATAGCCTGTGCAAAAATAGCCTTTTTTTCTCAAAAGGACTGACATCAACTGTTCAGCTTGATATTCACTGTAACTCCAGGAACTGCTGTTCCTCATTCAGTGATTGTGCTCATGATTGTTCCTGCCTTTTGAGATATTGACCTTGGGTTACCAGTAGAAGAAACCCCAGAAGAACTACAGAAAAAAGCTCGTGTGTGAAAACAGACAAGTTGGTGTCATCAAGGAGGAGGAAATGCATACTGAGAGAATCTTAAAATAAGTAATTATGCATTTTTATGAGGGTATGGTTATCCACTAGGCTGAATTTCTTGGGCAAGGACCATGTCTACGTTACCTGGGCACATTGCTGCTATTGCTTGCATAATACAAGGAGTTGTCTCCCACAGAAGATCTGGACAATATCAGCTTAGTGTAGGCACTTGCTCAATGTGGCAGTAAAGAGAAGTGGGAAAACTAGATGCAATACAGTAATTAATCTTAGTAATATGTATGGTCTTGTCAAACTGTAGTGGATGGGGACGGAAGTATGTTTCAGGGAACCCAATACACTTTAAAAGATTTCTGTGAGCTACAGTGCTGGAGGTGTGTGGGTTTGCCTTGAGAAGATCTGAATTCTCCTCTTGTTCCAGTGAAATTTTCAGATTAAATTTGCAAATTATGATGTTTCCATGTACTCCAGTTCCAAAGACAATATCCTGTGCTGGGTCAGGGGCTCAAAATGGGCAGCATAGCGGGAGGAAGTAGAGCACAGTGAAAAAAACACTGGAGGGTGAGATAGATACCATACGTTAAAGGCAGAGGAGGGCTCTCAGGAGCTTACCTTTTGCTCTCTAGTGGGTTTGAAGAGAGAGAGTATTTGAAGAAATAACAGCCAACATATTTCAAATTGCTGAAAGGAAACAAATATGAGTGGATGTGCTTAATTTAAAGACCTTGCTGCCACAACCTGGTGTTGATGCTGGTTCTTTTGTAAGTAGCATGCATTTCTGTGAACTAGGACAGCTTCCAGGCTCCTGCTCCTTAGGATACAATCTCCATGGGGTTTTAAGTCTCAAGGTTTTGGCTGTAAACTGGAGGTTGGCTAAAGCCATTAGTGAGTGTTTACACCTTCCTCTGAGGCACCTGCCCTTTAGTGGACTACCATAAAAACAGTTATTTGCTCCAGTGTGGCACTTCTCAGCTGCTGCTGGCTGTTTCCCTGTGTGCTCCCTCCTCTGAAGATTTTGCCACAGTATGACTGAGAGTACTACTACGAAAACAGGGTCAAGAAAATCTTTTACTGGTAGGAATGTATATAAATTGACCACCTACCCCAAGAAAGCTATTTTCTTTATTTGTTTGTTCATTTGTTTGTCAGAAAGTTGTAGTTTATGCCACCAGCAGCTAGTGTGGTCACTTAAAAAGTTCTAAAGCAATGGCATGAACTGTTAAATTATCTAAAA
Source organism: Pedionomus torquatus (assembly GCA_013398155.1). NCBI lineage: Eukaryota > Metazoa > Chordata > Aves > Charadriiformes > Pedionomidae > Pedionomus > Pedionomus torquatus. The sequence goes on along the minus strand of VZRU01015444.1, from coordinate 123,085 downwards.
AGAGCAAACCAGTGTTGGGTGTTGATTTTTTTTTTTTCAAAGATTAGATTGAAGGAACAGGAAAAAGCACTCTCCTGTAGCTCTCTCCTTTTGTTTCTAGTTTTAATATTTAATGAACATGTGATATTGTTTTAAGCTCGTCCTGATGGTCTTGTGAAGTTAATATTTAAAGCAGATGGCTGCAGTGCTTTAATAAGATGGTTACTATAGAAACACAGCACTGTGAAAGCAATAGTTTCTGTAATGCAAGGTCTCCTTACTAAACATTTTAAAGATTCTTGATCTACATGTAGGCAGCCCCAAAGAGGACTGACCAGGAAATGGAAAAGAAAGATAGTATGCCTGCATGAAGTATTTGCTTCAGCTGGAGTCCACTTTAACCTAACTGGATAGCTAAGATTTTTGTGGCTTGCTAAAGAGCTGCTTGAAACGACATGAAACATGAGAAGACAGATAAGCAAAAATATTGATGCAGGAGAGGACTGTGGGCAGGAGACAGATCATTTCAGTTATCTCTTTTTGGAAGGTGAGTTGGACACAAACGTTGATACAAACAAATTTAAAAGCATAAAACACCCACAAACAGTTAGCTAATACACCCAAATATTTACTTTGCAATCCTCAGGCTTTTTGTTTACTTCATCCTTGCATATCTAATATTGCCTATCAACACACTTGTTGCAGCCTAATGCTTGGGGAAGGACATGTTATGTACTTTCAGGGATTTGGGCTTTTTATTACTGCTTCTGGTTTTCTTTATTCTGCCAAAACTGTTTTAAGCTGAAAGTACCTAAATTCCTCTGCATGTGCCAAAGAATTTTATAGGTGATGATACAGACTTTAGAAATCCTTTTAAAATGTTAATTATATATATGAATATGAGTTTGCACTAAATCAGGACATTTGGGGGGGAGGGGGGGAAGGGGTGTGTGTGTGTATATGTGAACGGCAGCCTTTGGAAGGGGTTACTGGTTCTCCTTTGCAGAACTGGGCAAGAAAGTGCTGCCTCATCTGCCTGTGTTTCTCCCTCCAGGGAATTAAGTAGTTTTCACAGAGTCACAAAGGATGAGTACAAGGAGATATTTGTTGTAGAACTGTAGAAACTATGAAGCAAAGAAGGTTTCAAAGCAAGAGTAACCTGATGTAAAGATAGAACTTGTGAGAAATTTCCATCCTTTCATAAAATTGGGAACTCGTATCTTGTGGCAAAAGTGCTGACTGACTAGGTTCAGAGAAAACCGGAGACAACCTGGAATTTTTCTTTGCTTCATCCTTTCTCTTGTTTCTTTCTGTTCTAAACTCAGCGGGTGGTTGTACTTGCGTTTTTTTTTACTTCCCTTTGCACTTTAAAACACCTAAGATGGGCAGGCCCAGTTGTAGGGTTTGCCTCTTTTATGAAGTTAAACTAAAAAAAGAAAGATGGGAAAAAAAAACGTGAGAAACACTCAACTAATAAGGTTTTCCTCTACCCCGTGACTTAATTTGTTTCATCATTTCCTGTTTCTATATGGTCATATCTGGTTCCCCTACAGGCTTTTTCTATGACTTAATACTTCCAGAGGAATAAAACCACATCCAGAAAACCATCTAACACCTCCCACCTTTCTGCTTTGTCACTGTGGTCATCACTGTCATCCTCTACACATCAAAGTACACCTTGCCTACTTTGTACTGTCCTTTAGTTTTGTCCTTGGAAATGTTCCAATATTATACCTTGTCTCCCTGGCAAGGCTTAGCCTGCCTCATTCTTGGTTGTGTTTTTCTCTCTCACCCCTGTGAAGTATTACCGTGAGTGGTACTACCCACAGCTTTGCAAGTTCTGCAAGTCTAGAAGTCGGAGGTATTCCCTGCCCTGCTTTACATATTGTCTGCTTTGGTTTAGATGTATTTATAGTGCAGCAGCTGAGCTATAGACAAATACTCTGAAATATCTAGTCCCTGTTCATGAAGCTCACTATTTTACATAATTCTTCAGTACAGCATTCATGCTCTGTGGATGAAGAAGCTCACCCTCAGACTTACCCCACATGCACCTACACGTACACTGAACACCCAGGCCCAGCACACAAAACCAGACATAGTATCTGTGTCTCTGTTTTCATAACATGAATATTTTTAGGCATGACAGATATTATGAAGGAACTCTGCCCAGCTGCACTCAGGATGGATGGGGCAGGCTATTTTTAAGTTATTACATAGCAGTTCCCAAAAAAGAAAGCTTTGTAGCATGCAGGCAAAAGCTTAGCAGGGAAATCTGTCCCTGGGACACCAGAAAAAGGAGCCCTGGGAGAACGGGTAACCCTGTGGTCTATGTGTAGATTTAGTGCTGGACACACTTGGTGGCCTCAGGAGGGCTGGCTTGATGCATGAGCACCTGTTCCTGTCCTAGCTCTTTGACCACTGCTCCGTGTAGGATTGTAGTCCCAGTACTGAAAAGTTTTTTTCCCCTTTTCCTTTCATTACATGTGGAGCTGAATATGAGCACTTTTCCACAGGGATAATTAGTTAATCTCACAAATGGCCACTGACTGCAGTGAGATGTAGTTTTAACTGCATCTATCTATCACAGTGTGTCCCTGAAGGTATTTAAGAAACGTGTAGATGTGGCACTTCAGGGTATTCTCTAGTGGTCAAGATTGTTGGGTTGGGTGATTTGATTTGTAGAGTTCATGGGTTTTTTGGGGGGGAGGTGTATGGTGGTGGTGGTGGGTTTTTTGGTTTGTTTGTGTCTGTGTGTGTATGGTTGGACTCGATGATCTCAGAGGTCCCTTCCAACCATGAAAATTCTGTGATACAGCCTTTGGGAAGAAACAGATAACAGTAAGGGGATGCAAAAGCACACTACATATCCTTCCAGTGTCTAACTAAAGAGGCCGTTAGCTCAGGCCTGAAGACATTGCTGTGGTACATAAGTAGCACATAAATATTTTTACTGTATAACATGTTAATTATTTGTAAGTACAAATACTGAGTAGAAGTGCAAAACTCAGGACCCCCCCAAATGAGACAGTGTAAAGTTGAGAAAAATCCTTGCACACTAGAGCTTAAAACACTGCTTTTGGTGTAGAATGCAAGAGTCAGAAGAGGCAAAGCTCTCTTTGTAGGAAGGTAACAGTGGGGAAGAAAACAAACCCAGACTTAGCACCACTTGCAATAGTAACATTTTGCCAGTTGCCTGTTGTGCAGTGGCTTATCGTTCACACAGGCAGAAGCAGCAAACCAGACTGATGATCACAACCTCTGGGAGTACTGCTGTTGCCATTATCTCATAGCTCTATCTGTGTTAGTCCTGAAGGGTTGGAAATCTTTTACGTTGATGCAGTCATAATTAAATGTGATCCCATTTCAGCCAGCAGAGCTATTTGTGGAATTAACTAATCACTGGTATGAGTAAGGGGCTCATAAGTCAGCTGGTAGTTACTGTGGGAAACCTCTGTGGGTTAAACTGAAAGCTGTTGAGAAATGTTGATATTTAAATGGCAAACACAGTAGCTCAAGAACACGGGGAATAAGAAACTCTTGCTTCTAACGTTTCCTGGCATATGACAGTTTTGATAAAGGGATTACTCTAAACAAAATTCTCAGTCTTGAGTATGTTCATAGCTTTAATTAGAACAAGCATAGGTGGAAATTTACAGTCTACTTAACCTTCTATTTAAATCTCTCTGATATGTTCCCTTTGCACACCTGTTTGAAATAAAGTGTGAGTGGAAAGAATAACCTCGTGGTGCTCTTTCAGGGTTTTATTGTATAAGATAGGTAGCTGTGTCTCGGTAAGTTGTCCTAGTTACTTAGAATTTAGAGTACTTTTTTTTACGGGAAAACTGGGATCTGTTTATGGAGTTAGCTTGTTAGTGGGTGCACTGGTCAGCTGCAAGTCATGCTACAAGAGGATACTGTAACCTAAGTAGCGTGAAGATTCTCCACTAGCTAAGTTTCATAAATTGCCATAACATACAACTCATATATAATCCTATCCCAGTTCTGTCTGTAAATTGTATTTCCTTGAGTAAAAATACACTGTTTGCTCTTTAAAACCACAGATTTGAATGTTACAACCCAAGGAGGTCACTTCGGAGAGACAGGACCTACCCTCGTAGGTGAAAGTGTGAACCTCAAGTTTTTAAATATGATTTCACATTGATTTTGTAATACATTCTGTGTTTGCTAAAGAGGGTCCTATATTTGTTTACTATATGCTTAGTACATAGGTTGAAGATCCTTACTACAAAATAAAGTCACTTTTTTGTGGTAAAATTAAAGGCCTAAAGTGGCAGCTGAGAGATTACAGCATTGTAAGGATTATGCAGCTGTACCCACCACACCTACCAGCCTGACCGAGGAGACCACAACCCGCAAGCTATGTTCTAAATTACAGGCATTGCACATGTGCTGACACTCTTTTTATATACATAAATTCTGAAAAGACCTTCTCACAAGAAGATGTAACCACATGAGAAGGCTCTTAATTTATTAAAAAAAAAAAAAAGCACACTCCTTAAACACCCCCACAAAAAGGGTGCTTTCTCCAACTTAATCCTAGACCCACTGGGGTGACTGAAATAAATCTGATTTCAGTGATCTTGGGATCAAATAATTAATTTTGATTAAATAAATGCTGCCCAAGTGTAAGGATATGAAGAACTGCACTGACTTCTCATTAGAAGGCTCCCATTAAAACCCCACCTGAATTGTGTCTGTAATGGTGGTGGAAAGCCCACCAGCCTTTGGGATCAAGGTTCCTGACAATGTGTATTTTAGCAGCAAGCTTGGCTGGATGCTGAGTGTTCTCCTCTCTCTGGCTGCCGACTTCCCTTCTCCCCTTTCTCCCTCCCTATTGTTTACTCTGTTCTTTTCCTATCTGTACGTGCCACTGTACTGTACATTGTGCAGTTACAATACCATTTATCTGATGGAGTTGAAAGCCTAGATCTTTCTCTGTAACTTTTGCGAGCCAAACTTTAAAAGCTTCTCCCTCTCCTCCCCCTCCCAGATCCCTTCAGGGAAGAAGCAATATGAACAAGAATATGCACAGATCTCTCAAGAATACAAATTATGTTCTGAACAGAAAGTTGGCTCATGCATGTCAATTACTTGTTATAAAGAGTAAAATGTTCACCTATAGTTAACCTTTAGAGGGAATGGAAAAAATAAAGTTATTGCTTGCTGTATGCTATTTACTAAAGTGGCAACTGGCAGGATGATCTGTAGAGAGGAAAAAAAAGTTGCTCTGGAGGATTCTGGGAGAGTAATTTTGAGTCAGCGGAGAGAAAGAAAGTCTCGCAGCAAAAGACAAAATTGATTTGTTGCCAGGGTGTGCAACATGGGAAGAAGAAACATGCTCAGCAGTGGTACTTAATTGTCCTTTTTATACTCTCTGTACTGTCTGTAGTTAGGAAAAAAAAAAAGAAAAAAAAAGCCCAGTCTTGAGTCAACTAATGCAAACGCAGAGGAGTTTTGGCCTGTCTGACCCTATGGCCCAGCTTTAAGCTCACTGGTTGTACATGCTAATAAAACACTTGTGGATTTTGGTCACTAGGAGATGTGCCTTGGATTATTTACTTCAGAGAAGGCTTTTTTTCTGGTGTATCTATTAGTATGTGCCTTTTCAAAATGCTTTTGCTTTTTTGTTGAAGAGGATTCCTCCCCTTCTATTAATGCAAGTAGTGTTTGAAGCTTGCTTTATTTATTTATGTATTGGGATTTTTGACCTCTATAGCGGATTCATGAGGAGAAGATTACATTGGCCTATAGTGGGACTATGACTTTTAGTAGATAGGATTGGCATACTCCATAACTTACTAATGTAAGCATCTGGAAAAGCAGTAATTAGGAGGGCAGGGGGAATAGAAATTGCCTGGCTAGTAGTAAAAGCATCAGAGCTGTTGGACAAGGTAGGGAAACATGCTGACAACAAAAATCGGGAAATCCTTTTTTGTGAATATGCATAAATACATCTAGAGTAACTAAGTTTGAAACTTTTTTTTGCCCAATGTTCATGACAAACGGAACCATACTCAGTTAATCTCTTGACTTGAGCCCCTACTGCTCCCCAGTGCCAGGGTGAACAGACTCACACCCTTCTCACTGAAGTGTTGTGCTGTAGACCTCTTCATACATGGCAAGGTCCGAACCATCCACTACAGTTTAGTGGACAAAATAAACCTTTTAGGACACACTACAAGCTACAAATTAATAGTAAATTTTAATTTTCTTAAGAATAGAAATATTATTTGCTTGGGAGCTGTCTGGTGTCTGTGTACAGGTAAAAAGTCTGGCTTAATAACAGAAGCCAAAGGCTTCTCTGTTCACAGTTCAGACCCAAGTTGTGAGTTGTCGTGTGAGGTTATTTAGGAGTCTAGATCCTGATCTGCTGATGTGTGCCTCAAAAGGCATGAGGAGTAGGTCAGTCTCACACTTGCTCTCAGATTCCTGAGAGAGAGAGGCTGATGCATAACTGTAATATTACCCCATGGTGACGGTCAGGTGATAGGGATGTGGTTGGGATTGCTCAGGTCTTTGTATGACTCTTGACTCCTAGTCACCTTCTGGAAGTGAAAACAGAGTATTTGAGCCAGTCATTCAGCTAGACCACTGAGATATCAAGGGATGTGGGAACTGTGATAAGTCATTCCTGGTTTGTTTGGGATGGAAGGTGTTAAACAAGAGCATTTCCTTCTTTGGGAAATGGGTACTTGCTATAGAAAGTTATTTTTAGTCACTCAGTGCTACAAGAGTTGATACATAGAGCCCTGACCTGTCTGCTGATAACACATTACCTCATTTGCAGCTCCACTGTTGACGTGCGCTCCACTATGTCCTTGCTTGAACCTGGCAGGCACCATGTGGTACAGTTGTCATGGCATTGTTTGAAGGATTAAACTGCAGCAATGAGGTTGCTACCTGCTCAAACCGACACAGAAACACCAAACAAACTCTTAGCAGTAACGCAACAGGCTTACATCTGTGTTACACCAGAAATATCTGGAGTGGTACCGTTCCACGGTAGTATAGGTAGCAAGTTTCATTGTGCTAATGCCATGGTTCAGACCTTGAGCCAAAACTAAACTGGTATGGCTCTGCTGACTAGCCACTGATCAGTGGAGCTACCCTGATCTACAGCAGTGTGACATCTGCCTTTGTCTCCTCCATTTCTTGCGACATAACCAGATTATTTTGGCCAAAACAGACAGGGCATCTTTGGCAAGTGTTTAGTCTCCTTAGAAAGCTGGTCATGAACGGCCAACGACTACCCAACAGGCTTCCTTCCTCCTCTCCGCCAGGTTTTCACTGCTGCCAGCACAGTGCCAATCCATCTGGACAGCCAGACGAGTCACTCCCTTCAGAGGCGGCCCGGTTGCCTTTCCATGAATTGGCGCGGGGACGGCGTGGCGGCGTGCCGATCGGCTGGAAGCCTTCTGCCAGGAGTACGCGCGTCACCTCTGTGGCACGCTCAACATCCCTTGGCCCGAGGCCCATGGCCTGCAATCCTGAGTCAATGCTCAAACTAGGTTTGTCACCCAGCTGACAGTGTAGTGACCTTACTCCGTGACACAGATTCGGTTCCATGGGTCACAGGAAAGATATCGTATAAGCCATTTGATCATTTTGAATGGGACGTTCATAGCAGCTATTACGAACTAGCTAGATTGGTAAATTCATCCTCATGTGCCTGTGTAGTCACGAGAGACCTTTCTGTCATCGTGTCCATCACTATTACCATTTGATTGCACCAGGCTAGCTCACAAACTAGGTAAGAGCAACAATCTTCATTCACAGAAAGCCAAATCACACAATTTTGTTAGTGATACGGCTTTAAAAGGAAAAAAACAGAAAGTCTTATTTCTTTATCATCTCCTTTCTTGGCTATATAAACTTTGTTTCACCTCTCACTTGCCGTGTTTACTTTCTACAAGCTGAAAAGCATCACTGCTTTACTTCAAAATTTTCTTTGATAAGCTTTTTCTTCCACTGTATGCAGAACCTCTTTTTTCATATCTAGACTTTCCCATTTCACATTCTCACTCATCTATTTTTGCTCTTCTTTAAAATCCTTCCCTTAATCTCAATGCTTTTTTTCCCTTAGCTAAAGAACACCAGCCATCCAATTTCTCTAATCTAACCAAGGTCTGCATGTGTATCTGGATACATACGGCATTCTCCTTAATTCTTTGCAGCATGTTTGCTCCCAAAGCACTTACACATTTTCTGCTTGTGTTGCTACCCCACTTCCCTTCGCATCCTTCAATCTTCTGTCTTCAGTTCCCTCCACCAAATTTCAGAACTACCTTCAACTGTTTCCGAAACAGTTCCCTTCCTAAATTAAAAATTAGAAAGAGTTTCCTCTAACACAATCCCAGTTTCCAGTCCTTTTTGATTCTGAGGCTCTCCAGCCTTTCACACGTGTGTCACTTTAATGTGTGTGAAATTGTTCTCTGGAAAAACTTGTTGACTGGCGCAGAATGCCTACCCTGCAGTTGCATGACTTAACATGTATTAAAACAAACCAGAATTTTTTTAAACTGCACCACCTCTCCACCCTGCCCCTTTCCAGAGCACTGGGTATACCATCAAACACTTCTGATTTGCTTTCCCTGAAACATCAGTCACCAAGCTTCTCTCTATAGAAGACAAGAAAGCTATCAATCCAAAGTTCTGTCCTCTAGCCAGTCCCAAACTACAGTAAGTCTATTGCTTGGCTTTACTTCTTACCTTCTCACCTCTGTCTGTGATCCCAAACAGTGAGTGTCTTCCATGAATTGGCTCCCGTTGCCTCCAGAGGAGCTCCTCACATAATCTCCACTGACCTAGCAGGGTCCAGGAGTCAACTACTGTCCAGGCTTGTTTAAAAATTACCTTGTCTCCTCTCCACTTCAAGTTCTTACAGATAGTGTTCCCTGGCGTCCTCTGACTTGTGGTCAAGTTGGTGTGTCTGACAGCTTTCTGCTCTTCGGTTTGAACAGATTTCCATTACCCATTATTACCAGTGACCGTTCTGCTCACTACCACAAGCTACTGCTGTTATACATCCCTCTTGTGACTAGAAAAATATATGTTCTAGTTTCCCAGCAAAATGAATAATATGTGATGATACTGTGCATATGTGCTTGTCCATCCCCCACAAAGAGAGTCTGAGTCAACTGGCTGGTTTCGGCCATGTGTAATAGTTTTAGTGCTCCAACTGTTGTGAAGATCAGAAGCTGGGTAAAGGAGAAAAAACTCTATAAACATCCCAAGCGAAGGAACAACAAATGCATAACTTCACATGTTATTAAATGCCAGAGAAACCCCCATGGGAGAGAGCCCTTATACGTGTTCCAGCCACGGGAAAAACTTCTGCTGAAACTCACAGCCGTCCAAAAAAGCAAACCCATGGGACTCTCAGGCTTCCTGAGGCTTTCTGCTCCCAGACCTATCTGCTTGGAAAGCATGACATGGATCCCAAATCAGGAATAGTTCCCACTCCAATCAGAACCATTCAGCATTTGCATTTTGGCTCAACAGTAACAAATATTAGTTCACAGCATTGTGTTATTAAACCTTAAAATACAAGTAATGGTATTGAAACCCCATGTGTGATTGCATGGCCTGGAAAGATCTTATTTCTTAGCTTAGTGTTCAGGTCTAAAAAGCTCTGTACGTAATTCAGGGTAACATTAAGTATGTACTGATTCTGGAGGAATCCTCAACCAGTTGGGGTTTTTGATCTACTGATTCTCACATCATAGCACTGTTACTTCTCCGTCAATGAGGTTTTTGTATAACCTGCTCACTGCAGAGTAACCTGCTCCAATGGGATGGAGGTAGAGCTTTACAAGATCCTAATAAAGGTATTTATTTAGTAGACGCTGCAAGACAAATTGGGGGTTTTTTTAGGAAGTCTCAGACTACATAGTAATCATATTGAAAGAACTACCATAAAAGGCAAGAAAAAAATACTCTAGGTAATGCTAAAGTCATTTAGAATAACCTATGCAAGGCTAGAGGGGAGAAGGAAAGCACATGAGTGAAAACACTCGAGAATATTCTGGCTTGCATACAGCATCATGCTCACTAATACAGTTACTCACATTTCTATATATAGCTCTGTGTATCCCAAAGATTGTCAAGGTGTTCTGTATAGTTTATATAAATAAAATCCCAACATGTAAAGATCACTCCTTTCAGTCCCTGCCTTCTTTTTCTCTGAACAAAATTGTAGTTAGCTATTTTAGAGGAAGACATTTTTTTGTGCCTGTAAATCAAGCTACATTTTCCTTCTGTGTTGAGGGTTTGGTACTAACATAAGGGGAAAGTGGTTTTACATATGGAAATATGAGCCCTACTTCCTGCAGCATTTGGCTTTTCGTTGTAACTGAGTTAATTTACATGCCTAGCAAGGGAGGTCCAGTGTCACAGCTCAAGGTGGAATTGCTTTTGACTTTTTCTGCATAATACTTTGACCTAAGCTTCATAAGGCTGATTCTGGCGACTGTCCACATACTGACAGGATCGTATGGAGATCAGAGGCATATGGCATTGATGATTGAATGCTAGTGATAGAGGTTTCAGAGAGCTGGCCACCAAAACCCCAGCAGTACACAGCAGAACTCAGGTACCTTGCAGGAGAGTTGTGTTCACAAGTGTCTGGTCTGTGCGTATTATGGTCACCAAGCCTGCATACCTGAATTCTGGTAAAACAGGCCTAAGGGCTGTCTCTGCAGAGGCATTTAGATGTCTAGAAAGTCAGATAGGTACTTACGTAATTCCCATAAAGTTTCTAATTGCATTTACTACCAAAATGATTTTGGAAAACCCCAGGAGGTGTGTATCTACGTGCCTATGTGCTTAAATGTCATTGAACACTTGGGCTATCTTTTGCTCTTTTCTTCAGTTTCTTACTCAAGTTTTGTTAAGGTTTCCCAAGCAGTTGCTGGGAAGAACAGCAGCCACCAGCCACCAGCAGGGCGGGCCCTGTACCCCACCGTCATCCCTTCCTCACCCGGGCAGGAATACACAGAGCTTCCCCTCTGTGTCCCTGTGCGTGGCGGGTGCTCGCCCAGCAGCCTGGCTGCGCAGGGAGCCGAGAGCTGCTTCCTCAGCATGTTCCTATCGGGCGGCTGGCTCATGCCCAGCGAGTAGGCTGCCTCCAAAGCACGTGGATGCGCATGCAGCTTTTTTCCAGCACAGCAAAGCTGTTTATCTCCAAGTCTAGAGATCAAGGTCCTCACAAGGAGCCAGTTCCTTTCTCCCTTGGGGTTTTGTCCACTGTGCCTACAGGAAAACTCTTATGTGCTAGAAAGTTTCACAGTAGTTATTCACAAGCTTAGACAACAACGAATGCACATGCAGTGAAGTAACAGTGAAAGCAGTTCCTTGGCATCTCATGTGTGCACAGAGCTCGTGTTAGTCACATACAACAGCTAGATAGAAATCCAGCCTGTTGCTTCACAATCTCCAATGAAAGTGGAAATCGTTCCATTCCCTCCTTTGCAGCAGCCGGCTCACCATTGCGTTCGTCTGCATTTGCTGGTTTTCCCAGTTGCACAACCCGGTTAGCTATTTTTCCTGAATTAAAGTTACTCCAATTCCTTGCGTGTTTCCATGATTACACCATGATTAGCTATGATGTAATTAAGAGCTCTGCCCATTTGGCATCATGTGCGCTTTCTGGAGTAACACAGCACTCGGCACTCCTACTTGGTGCCTTCTGGTTTCCAAGCAAGGCCGTGGGAGGACAGACACTCAGCTGAGCAGCAGAACCTGAAGGGTTTCCTCTCTAAGACCTAACCTGCTTGATTCACAGAAAATCTGTTTATTCTCAGTCTAATATCCAAAGTGCTTTTGGGACAGCAGAAACAGAACTCTTACGCACAAGCATATTTCCTCTTTTTTCATAATTAAATGTTGCCTGGAACAACCTGCCTTTCCCCACACATCCCCTTCGTGCAGTTCCTCCTGGTTTGTACCTTCCCAGCAACACAGGCAGCCATTAGGGCGTGGGGGAAGAAAGGACAACCACCCTTGGTATTTTCTGCATACAAAACTGTTCCTGAAGTGATCTTTCCTTAGGGTGTTCGTTATTGTTGTCCATAAAATAATGAAAGGAAAAACGTGCCTATGTTAACTTGTCGAGGGAAGGAAGCAGGGCAAGAGGCATGTTTTTAATTAGTCATTTTGTGAACATTAGTGCAAGGACAGAGTCTGCTGCCAAACAGCATCTCAATTAGCCTGTCCCCATGGGCAGACCTTGCTTTGGCTGATCTGTGGCTTACAAAGGTGGCAGAGGGAGAAGACACAGAAAGGATTTGTTCACTTTTTTTTTTTTTTACGCAGCCCCACCTTTCATGTAGCTAGGAGAGGAAACTGGTGCAGTGGGTGGTGCCTAACTGGGACCAGCGACCCAGTTCAATAAACCTGGCTTGGCTTCTATGGGATTGAGTGTGGCTGTGCAAAAGAGCAGGCAGGTCCCCACCAGGCATGGAGTAAGAAGCTGTTTCTAGTGCTTTGTTAGGGAAGAGGGGTGAAATGTGAAGCTGTAAGACATGGAAGGGTCTGAGAAGGGACAAGGACACCAAGTGAAGACATGCAAACACAGGCAGCAGTTTGTGTCACTGACCGATATTTCTTTGCAAATACCAGTGTTCTTATCAAGTTCTCCAAACCTGGGAGGGGATATTGGTGGAGGAAAGGAGGACAATTAGGGAGAGGAATATTTCTTGGTTTAGAAAAAGTTCATGAAGAATATTTTTTCCTGATATAAGCAAGGTGCGCATCAAGGCATCAGAAAACACAGGGTATTTTAAAGGTTTTGGCGTTTTTGTCATACAGCAAAACAGTGTTTTGCATCACTGAAGCTCCCTGAGGAGTGCAGTAGCATTTCTCAGTATGTTAATTGCCAGATAATGCAGCCGGTAGGTTCTGCTCCAGAGAGGGGGGTGGCAGTGTAGAGATTAAAATGATGATTCAATAAGGAGACTCAGAAATCTGCCTAGTGACAACTTTTTTTTNNNTTTTTTCAAAGACTCAGGCTCTGTGGCATAGTTACAAAGGAGGAGTCTTAATTAAAATTAGCAGGCAGATGAAGCATTTGAATGGGCATCTTTCAATTCTTTTCCCTTTCAGCTCACAGTAAACCCTCTTCTCCTTTTCTGTCTTTTCTCACAAGGGCTTAAGTTTGCTTCAGCAGTTTCGCTTGTCCATTTTCTTTCCATCACACACACAAAAAAATAATCCCTTAAATTATACTCTTCTCTAGAGTGCCATGCAAATAACTTGCATTTCTATGATTCCTTTCAGCCAGGAGCATTCTAAGAGGCAGTTCTGCTTCTTATCAGCCTGCAAGTTAGTCTGTGTATCACTCACTATCCCCCGTTACAGCTTGTGAAACAGGCACAGAAATCAACTTAAGGTCTGCATCATGATTAGCTCTTGCTGAGCGTCCATAACAGAAGTTGCATGTGGTTTATTTGCAAGTTTATCAGATCAGAACAGAAATGTTTTTCAGCTCTGGCTCCAGCTGCTTCTGTTTCTGACACCTGTTGACAGTTAGGGATAAAATTTCCTGCACTAGGAAAGGCAAGCATAAACTGTGCAGATCATAAAGCTAAAATAAGCTGTTGAACATTTATATGTATATAAAGATGCAAGATTCTACCTTTAGTGGCAAAAATCATGTCATACTACATGAGTTCAGGCATAGGTGTTATGAATGAGGGTAATCAATAATTTAATTTGCACCCTCTGTTTCGCTACCATTAATTATGCAGGGGAGCAGGCAAAGCTCCATTGCCTGCTTTCAACAGAGAAATGAAATGGGTTTGGGTTTTCTTATTAACAGTGTCACTTCCTTAAACCAAATTGTCCTGACAGAGCAGATAGCAAAGAAAACACATACTCTTGAGTAAGTGACGACATTTAAAGGGCAGACTGATGAGTATCATTTTCTGATTATCATTACCATCCAGTTAAACAGCACAAAGCCAGGTAACTTGGATTTTAAGTTCATTACATTCCTGGACTTCAGAACAGCTTTAAGTTAGCTATGAGTGTACTTTGTCAGGCAGAGCAAGCCAGCTTGCTTCATTTCTTGGTAGGGTTTGGAATTAAAATGTAGATTCAAAGCAGATGGGGATGTTTCTGCAGCAGCTGAATAGAAATACACAGAAATTGAGAAAATTCCCTTCCCACCCCACCCCCAACCAAAGTCAGCTATCATCTCATTCTGACAAAGGCCTGTTCTGCAGACCACATAAAATTATCTATCTGCTGAAGATCTATTGGGGCTTTTTTGGGAAGTGCTGGTGAGCCCTTCAGCTAGCAGCAGCCGCATTGCCCACAGTGCTGCTCTTACTGAAGAGCAGGGCGACCTCTGTTCAGGAACTCCTTGAATACTTGTTTTACATACAAAGAGAGGGGAAAACAAAGCAACAAGAACCAAAATCAGTGAAACAGAAAACGACTTCCTAGATGGCGGGTACCTCATCGGCATTCAGTCTAGCCTGCTCTGTACTGGAGCAGCACAACAAAGCCATCCTGCTGGATTAGAGGTTTGTAAGTACAGACAGCTGGTCTCCCCGTGGATCTCTCCCCGTCACTGACCTTGCACAGGGAATCCCTCCCTCCTGTATCCTTAGATAAACTCCCATCATTCCTGAAACTGGAATAACTGTGCCATCTGACAGTCACATTGCTTCTGCATCTGTCACGCATCACTGTGAACTACCTTTGTTTTCAGCAGGGAGTTACAAGTCATTACCTGCCTAAACCAGGATTTATTCTGTCAGTTACTCTAAGGGTTTTCTTAACCCAGGCACAGGAAGATTGCCTGTATTTGCATTTTTCTTTTATTCCCGATTAAATAAATATTTCATCAGATGATGATACCAAAAAAACCCCTCATCCTAACATTTCTCTAAAAAAACAGGGGTTTCAAATATGAATGCTGGCCTCTGCCATTCCACCCTTGGTGGATACATTTTCCTTCTACAAACTTTGGAAACACACCCTCCCTCCGATTTCTTTTTCTTACAGTCTGTTAGGTGTAATTGATCTCAGCTGTGGTACTACATTATTTTCTCCTTCCCTAGGCAAACATCTTCCCACAAGCAGTTTCTTTCTGTTCTTTCCCTCCCACCCTAAATAGTAACTTACCTTTTAGGAAAACACAACTGCCCCCAGCTGTGATACCGTCCTTATGTCCTCCATGCACAGCAAGAACAAGAGTTTCTACTTGGGAAAACACTCATAAGCTCAAGGAGAAAAAAGGTCAACTGTGACAAGGATTAAGAATTTCTGTAACTCCTTTTTTTCCTACTCTAGAAAAATTCCTATTTTATGCCTGAACTACAGAACTAGAGTTTACCTTTGCAAAAACAACAATCTTGCTATACTACTCGTATCACCTACTGCAAAGTGAAGATACTACTCTTCATTATGACAGATTTGTTTTTCTGGATTGCTAAAATGTCATTTAAAGCTAGGACATAATTACTTTTCCTCACTGCTGAAGACAGCCAAGAAAAATTGTAGCTCTGTTTAAAACTTGGGAAGAATAAATAAAAAAAAAAACAAAACAATGAAATACAAGAACTTCTGCTGTAGAACAAAAAGTATAAGCATGAGGTTAGCCTAGATTTTCTTCCTTCCTCAGCAGCTCTCAAATACAGCTAATGTTGAAATGGAGATGATAAAAACAACCAACTGTGAGGACTATGGAACCAAGGAAGGAAAGACATTTCTGCCCATTTCTTACTAATTCAGTTTCCCTCTGTAAAGCATTTTGTAATTCTGTTTTTAAGACAGACACCATGGACCAAAGTCATACAGGATATGAAAATACATACCTTTCTGGGCATAGGGTGTCTTTTAGAAGTACCCCTCTTATCTAGGACCTTGCAGTGTCATTTTGACTTCCCTGGGCTTTGACTCAAATGTTCAGATGCTGAATTGTCATGAGCAGAAACGCAGATGAGTGGGATATTGGAATAGGCATTCAGGATCAATTCTAATCCGACTGCTTTGTGTGTTTTAAAATCACGAAAGATTTTAAATGAAGAAACACAGTTTCTTCTTTGTCATCTGTGGTAGCTTGACTTTAACTAAGCTTCATGCCATGACTAAATGATAAAAGTGAGAGAATTGTGTAAGTCTTCCCAGCAGATGATCTATTTGACAGCATAACTGTGCCAAATGCACTTTCTAACTATACCACCAAAAGAAAAAGCTGATGATCTTTGCTCTTTGGAGGTGTTGTACCCAACAATATTACCTGTCTTCTTTTCTACGTTCAGATATCATAAATCTATATTTTTTCCCTTTGAGAAGACAAGAAATACAGAAACTAGACTTCAAAATTAAAGTGGTTGGGTTTGTTGTTTTCTTTTTTTTTTTTTTAAAGGCTCACAGAAGAGTTTCCCTTCAAGCAAAAAATACAAAGAACGCAAATAAACATTGTCAAGCAATGAAAGACTCAGCATTACAAAAGAAGAGCACTGTGGGAGTTACTGGGGCATGACCAATATAAAAAATACCACAACGGACTACTTTTCCTGTTATTGAAAGTAGTACCTCTAAGTTACTAGAATCTGATGTTTCTGTGTAAAATCTGGTCTCTGGTCTAGTCAATGCCAGTTTTCCTGTCCATTACAATGGATGCAAAAGTTTATGGTCCTCTTTTCCACGTATAGTATGTGGAAATGAAAATGTAAATAAAATAACGCATCCCTTTGCACTTAAATAAGTATTTGTACCTAAAACTAAACCTAAATGTGGCCACAAATGAGTACAAAAGTTAACAACAGATGTTTGAGCGGCTGCTCTTGCCAGTCTGCTTATTGAAAACCCACTAAATCTCAAGTCAACAAAGTTAATCTGAAACTTAAAAGTATAGCTATTTCTTTTACAATGTCTATGAATAATTTATCCCTGAACTACTGGTCCAAAAAAATCCACCCTATATCCTGTACTGTGTGCTCTACACTTTGCTGTGCCAAGCTGTGGATGGTGCATGGCCCAGGGCTGTGGTTTTACAGACACATAAGCTGTGATTTGTACAGGCAGATGCACAGCCTCACACTTGCCATGTTAGGTCCTAAAGTCTCCTGTAAGTATTCAAACAAAGAACTGTATATAGATACAGACATGGTGCCTACTGGGTACCCCAAGGGGAGCCAGAGGTGGGAATAGCATTTTGCAAGCTGCATTCCCCAGGGATGGAAAAGGTGCTGAGGTTTCCCAGCCATGTCAGTCTGGGATGGCGTGGCAGTCTGGCCACCTTGAATTCTTCAAGAAGAGTTGCTTTTCAGTGTTAAATATGCACCAGTTGTTGTCTTCATGTGTGAAATGCAAATCTGCTCTTAAAAGATAATGGTGGCAGTACTTGCCTTAATTAATCTGGGCCTGTATATTAGAAATATATGTCTGTACCTTTAACAGAAAGAGGTACCAGTGAGTAATTAAAGTGCTTACAAAATGTATTTCCTAAATTTTGCAGATTGTTACACATCAGTTACTGTAATTTCCTGTGAATCTGAATCTGCAGTGGTGACCTGCATGAGCAAAATGACTGGTAAAGGCTGATGCCCTGTTTCAGCTGGAACATAAAGTGAAGGCCAAGCGGTGTCACATGCAAGCCCCAGTATCATTCAGTAACCCACTGCTCACTGCGGGGAGTAGAAGGGCTCCCCCAAGATGGTTAGCCTCAAAGAAATGGCTTCATAAATTCTACAGTTGGTATCTCAGGTCAAATGAGCATGTCTGCTGGTACCAGGCTAGACTGGAAGAGAGGATTTCAGTGCAAGTCGGCAGGATCAGGGAATCAGAGTTTCTGTGCACTCTGAGAGATACAGAGGGTCATGTGGGCAAGTTTCTATAAAGACTGATTTGAATCAGAAGTTTTTTCATGTACTTGGAAATGAGTGCCATACTTGCAAAGCAAGAGCTTAAACTTTCAATTAAGAAGGAAGGCTTTTCTCATCATCCATATCTAGAGGAATTAGCTTCATTCTCCTGACTATTTGGGCCCTTGAATTACTATTATAATTCTAAGCAACAGACTGAGAACAGAAGATAAAATGCTTCAATCATTTCAGCCAGAATTTCATTACAGTCCCCTGACTCCTTTGTACACACAGGTATTCTTTTATATTCTTTTGCTGCTTTGTTGTTTTTTTTTTTTTTTAAAAAAAGCCCAAAAACAAAAGCTTTTTATAACTAATAACTTTTAGTTCCACAAACCATGCACTAAATTCCTAGCTGACCTAAGCAAGGGGGAAGCCTTCTGTAATAAACACCACATGAAGATCAGTGTGTGCCAGTCCCTGAGGATAGGCTAGTGCCAATGGGTCCTGCAGGAGCATCCCAACAAGGGGAGACTCGAAGTCCAAGTCAGTTGTCAGTCCTAGAGTAATTTCATCTCCAAAAATTACTGTCAGTGCTTGTACTCATCACAGTCTTTAGCTTT
The DNA here is from genome assembly GCA_013398155.1 of Pedionomus torquatus. Taxonomy (NCBI): domain Eukaryota; kingdom Metazoa; phylum Chordata; class Aves; order Charadriiformes; family Pedionomidae; genus Pedionomus; species Pedionomus torquatus. The sequence goes on along the minus strand of VZRU01015444.1, from coordinate 104,643 downwards.
AGTCTCTAGTTGCTGTGCTGCTTTCCTCCAGCTTCAGCTTCCTGCAGCTCCATGGAGCACATTCCCCCATCCACTTCCTCTTGTTAACCTTGTCATGGAAAATCTGTCTCAAAACCTCTCTCTCTTCCTTGCTGCTATCTGAAGTACACCAATCTTTCCTACTACAGAAATACAATCTGAGACGACAAACAGAAGGAGAGTAATTACTGCTGACCACATATTTTAATCTTTTGTAGCAATTTCTTTTATAATCCAAATCAAACTTTTCAGTATTCAGTAGATGCAGGCTCTCCCAAACGGATCTCTTGTAAAAGGGACTGCAAATCCTTGAGTTTTTTATTTCCCTCCTCACAATCTAAAGCAACAGCAATGCTTACTCTTGTTATTTTCATGTTTGATCAAATCAGGATTTAAAACCTAAAGTCAAAGAAGATTTTTGTATATCATGAAAGTTTTATTCTTTTACAAGGCTGTGTACATTGTTATAAAGCAGTTCCTCAGCCGTCAGCCCACAATACCAGACCTGTTTTAGCATAATCTCGGAATCTTTTCTTGAAGTCATTGGCAGCAGCACCACTAGAGTTAAAGTGTTTTAGTTTTTTCTGTTTTAGCTTTAACATCTTTTTGCTGATTTCTGAGTATCTTGTTTTACAATAGCCTCCTTCAGGCAACAGAGTCCAGAACAAAATTTAATCTTCAGAGAGCATAACAAAAGAAATCAGCCTTAGTTACCAAAAGATCATTAAGTAGTAGCAGCTGTTTTTAAGACATTGAATTTTTTCAATGAAGCCAAAAAAACTAAAGCATAAAGTAAGACTTTGTACTGCCTGATTATATTGCGGTGTATGAGGAAGCGTGAAGGAGGAAAAAGAGCAAACAAATATTTAACATAGAGTAACTGGCATGCTGATCATACAGGTCATCTGTCATAAGCTTCTGACATCTCTGAAGACACCTCTGTCTCCACACCTCTGGGAACAAGGGCTGGGGCAGAGAGCTCAGGCAGGGGGCGATTGGGAGCTGCTGGGATTCTCACTGTTTTCCAGGACAGGCCTGGGGCCTTGTGGGACAGTGCTGACATATGTGACACATGCCTTGTGTCGCTCGCCTGCCCCAGGCCCATGTGCCTGACGTGAAGAGAGGAGCATGGCTTTGCTGGGTTAACAGCGCGAAACGGAGAAGGTAGGAAAATGGATAAGCTGTGAGGCACCAGCACCCTGAATTTAGACTCTACAGCTTCAGGTCATAATTTTTCTAAAGGAGGTGGGATGCTGCAGAATTGATGCACAGCAGTGTAGGAACACATATCCAATCTCTAGTGCTCGCCTGATTTGCTTTAGTTCTTCACATGCTTTTTTAAAGGTTAACTGCAGGTACTCCAGAACGCTTTTTTTCTTTCTACCCATCTTGGTTTTAGTTCTAATTTTAGGTGCAACTAGCTTTTCAGAACATTTGCTTAATCATCAATACCTATCATAAACTTTTAAGATAACTTTGGTTTGGAGAGCTGAGGCACACTTCTGATTTATAACACATCAATTACACACAAGCTTTTTTGAGCTAGATGAGGCTGTTAGGAAGAGTTGTTTGCTGGGGAGTGTAATGAGCAAATAAACTTTGCCATTCATCATTGTCCCCTACCTTTCCCACAGTAAATTTATTAGCTCATTTTCTCATAATCAAGCTGGCTGACCCTCAAGTTGCTAACAAATGAAAAATAAAGTGTCCTTATATTCATTCGACAGGGGTGTGCATGTTAGCTTGAATGACTGCATTAGGCATCTAGAATCCTGATAGCTGTCACCTCTCTTCTCCCAACCTCCCCCCCACAGGCCCCAGCCTTTTTTTGGTAAAGGAGAAGCAGCTGTTCATTGCCCCAAAAAGGCTATATAGAAGTAATACTACCAAGTGCAGGCTGTATTGGAGTTTCTGCTGAGCGAAACCGGTTGCATATGTCAGAGCTTAATACTGCTTGTTTTGCCCCCAACCCTGTTCTCTCCCTGATGCGTTTTGAGGGAGAAGGATGGAAGAGGGAGTGAAAGTTTGCATTGGCAAGCAAAGCAGCAACTGTGCTGCGCAATCCCACTTCATGTACAAGGATGTACATAAGCTTACGGGAACTCGACCAGCACAATGCAGGGCGTTCATCCCTTCACCTGCATTCCGGAGCTTGGGACCACTGCAGCTGTTAGACTTCTGGCTGAAGGACTAGCCTGGCAAACATTTCACATAACCTTGCCAGCTAGGAGCAGTTCTGCAGGACTTGTGGGATCAAGTCCTCATTGCTGGAGGTGTGGATTTAAGTAACGAAAAGTCACCTGATCCTTTTGAGGAGAGCTCACCTGCCACCCTTTCAAGGAAGACTGAAGAGAGGCATTTAAAATGCTTCCATTAATTTTCACAGTCCATAGTAAAGATGTTTGCTTAAGCTGAAAGAGCCTCAGCTATGATTTATGAGTTTCATTCAAAGTATTCCTGTATCTCAGATTTGTCTATAGTTCCCAGCTTTCTAAATCCAGTTGAGTGTGTACTTTACAATGGTGAGCTTTTCAGCCACACTGCTTCTTTGTGCACAGAGCATGACTCCATTACAGATAGACAATAATCAATTAGTGAAACAGTATCTTGTGACGGAGAATAGGAAGAGGAGTTTGTGGGAACTGACAACAGCTCTTTTAACTCATCCATTTCTGTATGTCTCTTAAATATCCCAAAATATCAAAGGTCTTTCATTAGAGCTTCGAACTCTCAAATCCACGCGGGCCACTGGATACCTCTGAAGACTATGAACTGATGTGAGCCAGCAGCAAATGGCGAGTTGCCAGAATGAAGAACAACCAACTGTTTTCAAAGCTTTGAAAATATTTGAAAAGGAAGGACAGAGAGAGGAGTGTTGCAGTTCCCTTCAGGACTGCTCAAATACCGCTCTTCCAAGTGTCAGCTGCGGGAGTCTGAAAGTCTTAGTGAGAGTTAAAACACAATCTGCCAGTTTCCACACACCCCCCTCTTTTAGCTTGGCGGCAGTGAATTTTCTGTCTCTTCATGTTGCATCTCGCCATAAAGAGGAAAATTTAAACAGGAGAAAGAATGTGCTTTGAATTATTGGAAATTAAAGAAAAGCGGGAAAGCCAGCTTGTTCCGGGATCCCAATCTTTTCCCAGCACAGCAATCCCAAGTTTTTATCCAGTCTTGTAATTTGGTTAAAGGGAGAAACCTTCATGTTCGAGCTGTGTTTTTAAACAAACATCCTGTTCACAAAATCCAGACTTTTTGCTGATTTCCAGCTTCCCTGTAACACCAAGGGGAGATTTCACAGAAAGGCAAATAAATGCCTGTCTCCCTGTAATAAGCTTTTTTCTCTAGTAGCTCATTCACTAAATGTTTCTTGCCACAAAATACATAAAAAAAAAACCTTGTACTGCCCATTTATGCTTTAATGTTAAGAAGTTTTAAATGGGTATAGATAAAAACTGCATTCTACATAGGCAAGGATGTAACAAGATAAGAAGGAACTCTGAAATGGCCTCATTTGTGGGGAAGCACAAATTAGAGCCCATCGCTTGATCCTCAGAACAAGATTAACAGTGGCCTCCTAGAGAAAAAGCTAAAAACTCTCTTGCCAAGTAATAAAAAGCTTAAATTAGAAAAGGGGAGGAAATGACCATAGCCAAGATGGTAACTACAGAAAATCTGGGTTTCAAACCAGCCTTAAGAAGCTAGGTTGTAACTCCTTGGTAAATACTGGCACAATGTGAAGTGGGTGTCTCTTGACCTACAGTTTGGTTGGACCTTGGGTCATTTTATCTAAGATTAGTCAATGATCAAGTTCTTTCCAAGCTCATATGTTGAGTATTGAAAATGAAAATGTAGTCCCACATCTTCATCTCCAAACTGGAGGGGATGGCAACTGTAACCGGGTCAAGTTCTCTTGTGTTATTAGACCTGTGGCAAGGCAGCGCCAGCTCCTATGTTTTGTTTCTCTCTCAAAGCTGTGTTTTTATCAGGATTAGATCTTGACTGCTCTTAGGTTGTCAGCTGGCTCTGGTCATCAAAAACACCTTGTCTTTCATCTCTTGTACATCTGGAGAGGCAATTGTAGCTATTTTCTCAGATGTAGATTTCAGCACAATAATCCATGCCATTGTTGTGTGTAGATGGAATAAACCACATGAAAACTGCTCCTGAAGACCACACACGAATGCAGAAAGAAGCTGAATGGCAACCATACCTCCAGGGAGCATCTTCTAACAGACATCTAAAAATGCATTAGATTCTTATCTTCTGTGGTGCCTCAGCAACAGTGGAAGTCAGAAGAGATGTTTGTGCCAGTAGCTCACAGACTTAAACATACCAAAGTCAGAAGTTTTAAGGAAACAACCTCCTCTATAAAGCTCTGCTAGAAGTAACAAACACGTTCCACTGATTTCGATGCAATTTGTACAGTCACTCTCATGCTGATGGAATAAAACTGATTTTAGTTACTGGGAGGAAAGCCAAGTTAATTCTTTCAGGGATTTGAAATATTGTATAGGCAGATATTATAGCTGCTTGGATATCAAACATCTGAACTCAGAGAAAGTCTCACGGAATGTGGCCTGTGTATAAGGTCTCCAAAGAACAGACTGTTGCATTTGCTTTGTGACCTCCCTGCATCTGGTCAGGGAACAAATGGTAAGGATATAGATCCACCCAGGGAGGAGATCAGATGTCATGCACTGGGTTGTTTATTCTGTCTAAGAGGTGAGCATTAATAACAGTCTTCAGTTCAGTGGGGAGAAAGAAGCCATTGCACAGAAGAAAAAAAAATCTCTTCTGTGAGTCTGTGGTAGATGGAAGAGATGATCTAAAGTTCTGTTTTAGATGGCAGAAGCTTTCTAATAAGTACAGGTAGTAAAGCACTGCATGTAGCTGTGGGTTATAATGCAGCTCTCATCATTAGAGACCTTTGAAAACAGGTTGGAGTGGACTGGTACAGTTCTAGCTGGTGCTACTCTGGAGCCGAGGAGTAGGACCCTCATCTCCTCAGGCCCCTGACAAACCTATTTTTCCCACACATTTGTGAGCAATTGGTTTGGTTTGTAAGTCATGCAGGGCAGGAAAAAGAAAAACCTCACAAGTGGGCGTGAAAACACACTATTAAATCAAATCATGTAACAATTAAACCAGCACAAGATCTTTCCAAAGCAAGTACCCTTGCTTTGGCTCAAGTCCTCCAGCTTCACCATCTGGAAGTAAATCCCCAAAAGAACGGAGGAAATCACACAGAAGCTGCAGTGGCATGTAGCATTTCACACATGGACACATGGGTATCTTGTGGCTTGCTGTTCCCAGCAGGGATCCCCAGCACCTGCCTGTCACTCCTCAAGGGCCAAAATTACTAGCCAGAAATTGAGTTCATTGCAGCATCCCAGCCTAGGTGTGGCAGAGGCATGAGAAAAAGAGAAGGAACGTGTATAGGGATGTAAAGGCTACCATAGCGAGTCCAGTGAAGGGGCTGAAAGCTATGCGTTATCATCTGGACATGTGGGAGCAAACAGTAATCCTCAGAGTCATCAAACCCTGTCTCTGCATACTCCCCACTCTCCTCTCAGCACGATCCTCACCTCCAACTTCTGGAGAAGAAATTTAAGAAAACTGCATTTCATCCAAAATTCTGTTTTCATCAGAACTGGGAGACCAACCGGATTTCCTATTTGAAGTTCAAAGGATAATGGGAAACAGAGCTGTGTAACAGGCTTTCTAAAGAGGCTGCAGCCCACACTGTTTTACTCTCCTCTATCAATTCTTCCACCCACGTGCCAAGCAGGACCATTTTTGTTCCTATTTTCTAATGTTACTGTCCCAACATGATGAAACCCTAGAATCTTTAGCTTGCCAGTGATTTTTCCTTTGGGTCCTCCCTTCCTCCTTTATATTATGGGGTGAAGAGCCAAGAAAATCTCTTCCACCATTTCTTGTTCTCGTGGAGGATGTACTATTTAATAGCAAATTACTTAACTCTGCTGACAGCTGTGATGAAATCATCACGGATAACCAGCCTTCAGTTGTTGTCAGGAAGTCATCAACCCAAGAAATCCATGCTATATCCAGGTCTGAAGCCAGATGGAAAAAGATCATAGAAACTGGAAGACAATGATGACACTGACCTCTTGGTAACCTTCCCTAAATGGCAGGTTGATAGCATCAAGTGTGTCTTGAAGAAGGGTTCAGCCACCAACGCTTGCTTATTCTGGCATGTGCACACAGAAGCACACTGCACTACAGAGCTCGGTCAGAACAATTGGAGCAGTTAGCCGTTGCTCTTGGATAGCTGATTTTAATCAGCCGCCAGTATCATTATTACCGTTGGACAGATGGGGTAGCTGAAGTACTGAGAGAAAAAAATCAGCCCTCAAGTTACACCATTTCTGCAGAAATAAAAACCAGGCCTGAGCACTAGCTGTGCACCCAATAGTACTGCCCACCCTACCTTGTCAACCTGTGCTCAACACACCTAAACAAGCATGACAACTGGCTGAGATGAAATAAAAAAGAGACTTAGTTCTGTTTTCCTATCCCAAAACGTTTCCCGGTGTTGAATCCACAGGCACTAGTGAATCACCCAAATGATGCCCTGCGTAGGTCACAGTTTGAAACAATTTTGCCGGTCAAAACTGCACAGGAACTCAGGAGAAGTTTCTCATTATACCCAGGCAGAGAAGCATCTCACTCAGTGCAGGCTTATCTGAGCACATCCAGCATTTAAGACTGTTAACTCCCCTCCCCGCAGCCTTCCTATTACACTTACCAACTGCAGTGACTCTCAAAACCAGCAAAGGCAAAAGGGTGTTTTAGTTCAGCTTCCCTGTGTTTGTGAAAAACATGTAATAGTCAAGGTAACACTCAAGAAACTGAGCCATACGGGTCTTAGAGTATGTTGGCATGTAAACAACAAAGGTAATATCAAACAGGCTAATTTGGGAAGTAATACCACTCTGTGCAATGGCCTGTCAGTATAAACCACCTGAATCCACAATACTCCAAATCTAAACCACAGAAACCAGCTTACAACTGGGAAGAACAAGCATAGGTACCAACTTCATCTTGAATGTTCTGGTTATTACTGCAAGAAGGTCCTTTTGTCTCCTGATTCTGAAGTTCAACCTAGGAAACATTTCTAATCACTAGATTAGAAATATACTATGGTGGCATTACAGGTGACTTGAAGAGTTGTCTTCTTCTGTTAGAAGTGCTACGTGGAACAATTAGGTGCAAAGTTTTTATAGGACATAAGTCACCAAAAAAGGGAACTGGAGAGCTGTGTGATGGGACTTTATAAGTCTTACTTGCTCACATTTTATATTCCTGAATTCATTTCCATCACATAATTGATTGGTTTTTTCCTTCCATATTGTAGAGGCATTTAATTTTCACTCCACTTGATTTTATGCGATTGTTAAAACAGTGCAGTTTTTCATGTCTCGGTAGATATTATACAGTATCCAGTCTTGTTGACAGTTACATAATATAGCAAGGGGAAAGGGACGAGTTTAGCTTTATTCTCTTGCCCTCTGTATTAAGGTCAAAAATCAAAGTTATTCAAGTGCTACTGCAATTAGATCATTGCATCACTGAAATGCAAGAACGAGTGTCAATAAATTGAGGGGGGGTTAGCACTAGTTGATTTAAAAATGCATGAATTATGAAGCTTCTGGCTTAGATAAGATTTAATGAATTATTAATCCTTATATTTCACAAATCCCATGCTCTTAATTCCCTGATGTCTGCTTATATCTATATTCACTAGTCACAATTTATCCTTAATTTACAGGGAAAATGAGTTATAAATTAGGTAACAAATTTTAGCCATCCCACATTTTCTTTTCTGTTTGACACAGATTATTTGTAGATCTAAATGCCAGAGAAGACAATTATATTCATGTAATATGACTCTTGCAGAATACAGTAACAGTCTCATCCAGTAGTTTCTAGATTAACTCCTTAACTGCTCTTTATAGCTACAAGGAGAAAGCAATGCATGTGTTTTAGAAAGAAACACAGCCTTAACTTTAAACCTTCAGGGAAAGAGAAAGCACGGTATCCTTATGTGAGTTTTTTCCAAAGCATTGCTAATGCACTGAATAAATATACTCTCCAAATGAAGAGACAGCTGAATGCAGTGCAAAAAGACCCCATTGTAAGCCATAGAACCCAACTAACAACAGAGTGTCCTTGTCCTTCTGGGGTGTCCTTTACATCTGCCTTGAAGTTTCACTGTGTTTTCCTCAGCCACCACACTTGCAGCAGGGTAGCAGCGATGCTGGGAGGGAGCAGAGCAAATCCTTAGGGTGTGTTCTGGTGTTCAGAGCCTCAATTCACCTTGGGCATGAACATAGTCCCTCTTTCAAATTGGCTTTGGACATCAGGGTTAAAATTCACTTTCATGGGTGCCTTGACTTCAGCAAGGCACATTAAACCCCTGTTTAAACAGCAGGCCCACACAGGGTTTGGTTTGTGATCGTATTGTATTTATTACAAACGACCAGCAACCTTGGCTTGAGAAGAAGCTGTTCTGCAAATGGTAAATCATCCAGAGCCTGGGCAGGTGGTGTCCTGGTCTTGCCTCTTCCATGTGAAAGCTTGCTTTGTTTCTCGGTGTATAAACACAGTGCATCTTAAGTGCAAAACGTATAGGAAATCCTTAAACTATGCCACTGTTTTCATGTGTGCAACATTTTATCCCAGCAGTAATGGAAATATCTCACTAGTAAGGCGCTTTGATGTGTTACATTGCCTATTAGCCATCTGAGTTAACAGCATGCCTTTTCTCATCTAGTGACATTTGCAGCTTGCTTATAGGTGTTCACCAAAGGCACAGCTGAAACAAATGCTACTTAGATAGGCCAGAGAAAAATGACATCCCACAATAACCACATGCCTATAAATCATGGTGTTGAGCATCATTATAACTGCTTACATGTCTTGCTCCAAAGTTAAAAAACTTTGACACAGAGTTAAGCAGAAACAGTTTCATATGTGAGTCCAGAAGATTTAAGTTTTTAGTGCAGAAATTCAGCTTTCTGATAATGCCATGTATGAGTGTCCATACTTCAGAATAACTCTACTCATGCCTTTTCTCAAGTTTTCAGTATTTTTTTTTTTTTCAGGGAAAAAAAAAAAGAAAGTCCCTTCACTTCAGGAACTTTTTCACTTGTTGGAGGTTTAGGATTTACACCTCTGCCAGAGGCATGAGCCTCAAAGGAGAGAATCAGCTGCACAACAGCACATAATAATACATAGCAAATTAAGCCAGATGAGAAGCCAACCATTGTACCCAGGTGATAGGAGCAGGAGAATGTAAGCATAAAGCACAACTCACCAAACTGGAGCTTGGCAAGACATATAGGTAAATTCACCTCCTGTCTAGAAAGCGCTAGAGGGGTTTCTTGTCTGGGAGCAGTTTAGACCTCTGTGTCACCTGGCAGTGGCAGAAGGGTGTCAGCAGGCTGGAGGCTGTGGCAGCACTCCAGGGACACCCCATTGACTCCAGGTCAATGGACTTCTGCTTTCTTAAGTCTCATCCTGATGATCACTCAAGCACAAGTCAGCTGAGGTCGTGACCTGAGGAGGTATATTTGTCAGGGAGAAAAACTTCTCAGAAAATACTTTTCTATCCCAGTTAACCCCGGAAGGGGGAAGAACCCATCTGACATCCCACCTTTTGGTCTTGTTAGGACCACGAATACTGTAACACAGCATCCACCCACCTATTTTCTCTACTGGGAATCTTGCCCAGCTTTGCAGGAAGATTGTACTCCCCTGCAGTGGGTGTATTTGTTCCTTCATTCATCCGAGCTGCTTTGCAGTCAGAAACTCCCCAGATACAGGTGCTATATAAAATAAGATACAATCCTCAGGAACTGGCTAAAACAAGTAAAGAAAGATTTTCCATGAAAGAAAATTACTTAAGTAAGAGTACTTTTGATGCTGCAGAAATGTTTGTTGCACTCATAACAAAGCCTTCCACAGTCTTTTGGTATTCCTGTATTGATAGAGGTGGCAGGAATATGCCAAACTTGCCCATAAAACAAACAAAAATATTAATCTCCAAACTCTTTCAGTACCTGGTTTCCAATTTGTGTCCCTATATGTGGCAAGAGATAAATGTTCATACATTGCTTGCATCTGAAGAATTCAAATGCTGGTGGACCGAATCATAACTTGAGTGCATATTGGTGGGGTGGGATGCTGATCCACTTGCACAGTAATGTGCTGTATTTAAGTCACGCATCGTGGCATCTTCAAAGAGGCCAGTCATAATTATGATGGATTAGACTGCAGAGTCAGTCCTAGATGCAGTAATTGTTTCACAGATGCTGCTGATGTGACTTGAATTTCTAATGAATTATGGCTGAAGAAAAATATGCGGAGCTCCTAAATGGTCCGGATAAAATACAGTTATGGGAAAGAGAAAAAAGGCTAACTGCTATGTTTAGGGAAAGGTAGATTTACTTTGAGAGACAGACAGTTCACCCCACAAAAATGATAAAGAAGAGCACGGAGACTTTGTAAGGCACAACCAGGTCTGCTGTGTAGTAACATTAAGAATATCACCATGGTGTCCCAGTTAAAACCAGTAATAAAGGTATTGCTGCCATTTGTCTTTTGCCAGTTTTAAATTGCTGTGATTTGTAGCTGCTTGAGCAAAATTTGTACTCAGGTGTGACTCAAGGACTGTGAATAACTGACTGCAGACAGAGGGAGAAATAAATATAATGCAAAGTCATCACAGTCCTAGATGCATTTCAAAGAATGCAAATCTGGCACTTTTATACATTGAATTAACTTTTTATTTTAAAGAACCAAATGACTCTCGTGTCCTTTGTAATGTCTAACACCAGTGCCTTTTACACTGGAGGTGATCAGAATTTGGGGCAACCGGTTGATGCACACTGTGAGGTCTTTGAGAATACCTTAGGGACTAATAATCCGTAGCACACAGTGAAGGTAACCTTGTGGTTTTTGAGGATGGCATGAACCTAAGACTTTTCTGAAGCACAGATGTGCTCCTTCAAGGGGTTTGCAAACTAAGTTTAGAGAAGTTGGGCAGCCCCTACTTTTAAACAAAAAAGTGGGTTTACCTATCAGTAATGAGTTGAAAAGAAGGATTGTCTGGGAACTATTGGAAGGAATTTAGTTGTAACTCCCACAATACACCAAAACACAAGCAGCAAAGCAGACTTTGAAGGGCAGAGGAAGTTTCTTATGACTCAGTTGGAGAGACTAGAACTTTTTTTAAAGAAATAAATATTTTAGAAGCAGCTTGACAGCACAGTGTTAATTACTATGGTGCCTTTTATTTCATTTCATACTTGCGAAATACAGCAGCCTACACACTCATGTCTGAGTTGTGGTTCAGCTACAATTTCTAGGTATGAAAGGTATGAAGGCAAAGAATAGGTTCCAAATTAGGCTGACATTTTATTTTTGAGACACTCTGGGAGCATGTCTCTGCTGCCCGGCCTAGAATGACACATCAGAGGAATCCTTTTCACACTGCTTTCTGTTAAGCATGGAATATCATCTCCCTGGGAAAGCTGCAAAAGCTTGTGTCTTGTGGTACTTCAAAGCTAGGTTGGGAAATATACTGAAATATATCTAGAAGGGAAAAAGCCTACCTTACCTTGTCAAGAAAATAGGTAAGATGGACAAACATTCCTTTCCATCTCCCTATTCTTAGCCTTCCTTTCAAAAACTCTTTTTTTAAGTACTGTTACTTGCAGAGATAACTTCTCTACTTCTGTCATACAAAGCATAAATTGAGTACAGAAAGAAAAGAAAAAAAACCTTCAGGAGGTCAAAAGTAAATCAAGTTTGGGATAAGTAGGAAGTAGATACAAGTCATCATATAGGTGCATGCCAGTCAAAATGGATGTTTGAATTGTCCTGATACTAAATCAGAGCTGTAAGCAGAGAGGGGATTCTGCTGGATGTAACGAATCCCTTCAATGAATATTACTCTTAAGAGCATTTTTGAATCATATTACTCAATTGAGAAGGCAAAACTGCACTGAGAACTGTGTAAATTAGATGTTCCTTAGCATTGAAAAAAAAAAAAAAAAAGAAAGAGATTAGTATAGGACATAACCAGAGCAACCATGATGGGAGAGATTTCTCAGTACAACAGTACTTCCTAGGCAGTGGCAATATCAGCCACGTGTAGCGCTGCCTGTGACTTTGCAGTCCAACTAGGGATGACCTGGTACTGGAGAACCCTCCAGATTTTCCTTTATGCAAAATAAAAATAAAAGCTTTGGGGCAGAGATATACATGAGTCTGAATTTTCTCTGTGGAATCTCACATCTCTAAGGCCCTCTGTCAGTCTGTCTCCTGTTGTTTGTGACTGGTTAAGAACCATAAAGCCAACAAAGAATAAATTACAAACAGAGTCAAACAAGGGCTTTATCTATGTTAACTGGGATTGTGAATCCTGGGAAGATCCATGTGAACAGGATTAGCTTGTCACTGTGGGGAATCTGTTCACTGCATATTGTTACTACATCCAACTAAAAACTTCATTGTATAAATAAAATATAAAGAGTATATGAGAAAATGGGGTTTTCCATCCAAACAAAGAAGAAAAAAATCATAGCTCCACAGCTGTGGGGCTCAGTTCAAAACTCAAATGCATAGTTTAATCCATGCTTGATGCCTATGTGTAAATTTGAAAGGGTATTAATACCTGAAAAAACACCATTTCCATCAGACCTTTCCAAAAATCTCTCAATTTGTTTTTGTCAACATTACGAAGATGTTGATGGACTACAGACAGCAATCATGTGTGGCTTTGTCTCATATGTGTGTCGTGCCACTTGCGTGGTCTTTTGGAATGCCAGTTTTAAAAGACCTTGTCAGACAGCTGAAGACAGAAAAAAAGGGGGGTTTCCCCTCTAATTGGCAGGCTTGGTGGCTGTAATCCTTCAAGTCACACAAAAGAGGTTTGGCACACTTAGTCAAATAACAGGATTAGCACCAAGTCTGGGAACCACAGTTTCGGCATGACTTTCTGCCGCCTTCACAAGGAAAAAAAAATTACAATAGAGGATGCAAATCATTCAAAAGCAGACAATATTTTTTGCACCATTGGGAGATATTTTTTGATAAAATATGTGCTTGTGTGTTGTTGGATAAGGAGCCACTCTGTATTTTCACTCTTTTCATCTTGAAATGCAAACCTTCAAGAAAAAGGGAGACACGGGGCTGCAAAATGTGATAGGATAGTGAAACACCCCTCAGGTGTGCCTCCAAGCTCACATTGTGCCGGGGAGCTGGTCAGGACAATGGGTGCTTGAATGCTGCAGGAATCTTTAATAATTGGCTGTCCATCAAAGGAAACTAAAATTGACTTAGATTCTCTCCTGTTTCTTTTCTCTTTCAGATAAGTTCAGAGGGTAGCCTTGTGGATGGCCCCAGAGCAGGCCAGATGGAACAGGACAGAACCAACCATGTTGACGGCAATAGATTGAGTCCATTTCTAATACCGCAATCTTCTCACGTTTGCCCAGCAGAGCCTTCTGCAGTGAAGCTACAGAATGGAAGTCCAGCAACAGAGAGGCCTGAAGTTGAAGTAAATGGAGACCACAAACAGCTATTTGTTAAAAGCAGCTATGGAGTGTCCCACCTGAAGGGAAGTCCAAACAACCGTGTTAGCCCCGACCTTTTACAAGAAAAAAGAGTATATTCCAAATATATGCAAAATGGTGGGATAAAGCGCACTTTTAGTGAACCCTCTCTGTATGGACTTCATGAGTACAAGAAAGCGAAACAAGACAAAGAGGTAAACGGAGAAAAAGCTGAGCCAGAAGATAATAACGAAAAACCAAGCGTCTCCAATTGTTACAGTGAGCAGAAACCCGAGAGTTTTACAAGACAAGAAAATGAAGTTTCAGATGCGATACAGCCTACAAAATACAACAGTGGTGGTTCTGAAAACCCTCATGACCTCCTGATTCAGGATGAGCAAGAGCAGGAAAACGTTCATTGCCACAACAGGGACATTGTCTTACTACTTAAGAACAAGGCAGTGCCAATGCCTAATGGTGCTACAGTTTCTGCCTCTTCCATGGAAAGCATGCATGGTGAACTCCTGGAGAAAACACTGTCTCAATATTATCCAGAACATGTTTCCATAGCAATGCAGAAGAACACATCTCATATCAATGCCATTACCAGTCAGGCTACTAATGAGTTGTCCTACGAGACAACGCATTCATCCCATACCTCAGGGCAGATCACCTCCCCACAGACCTCAAACTCTGAGCTGCCTCAAGTGCCAGCTGTAGTGGTTACTGAGGTCTGCAACGCAGAAGACTCCAGTAACCCACCTGTATTGGCAGGTAGCTGTTCGCTTCAGAAACCAGAACTACAGCTACCACAACAGATTCCAGGCTATGATCCACGCCAGTTACCTGTAGGAAACAGTACTGTTCATGGAAGCGTAGGGCAGATTCACAACCCAGACCTCTCTCTCAGTTCCAGCAGTAACCTGCAAGCTCAGAGTGCCGCTCTGGAAAGGTTCTCTGAGCAAGCAGAAAAAAATGGTGCTCTCTTTAAACAGAACTCAACTTTTCACAAAGATTCCTCTACTCCTCCTGCTCCAGAAATGAACAGTGCACTGTCTGTCATGGTGCGAGAAGGACTTCATTCCTTTGACAACAGATGTGATGAAACTCTTCCTGGGGAGATAAAGAATGAAGGGCAACAGCAGGGACCAATGTCAGAAAGTCCCAGCCTCAGCCGACAACAACTTCACCCTCAGCAGAGACTTCCGCAGAAGGCACAAATGTCACAAGATGTTGGTGAAAGCCACCCGCAAGCTGCTGTGGCCGCCTCAATTCAGCAGCGCCCAGAAGAAATGACGCCGGCGTCAGAGGCTCCCCTCCAAAACCTGCAAGTGTGCGGAAGCGAGGGTGAATTGCAGCAACACTATCAGCCTTTCCCAGGACAGAGAGAACCTGAGATTCCTCCTGACAAAGCAAAGGACCAAGTGAAAGAGCCTGTGCAACAGGCTCAACGTTATTCAAAACCAGCCTGGATAGAACTGGTTTCCACCCAGTTCCACCAGGGAGAGCCTCCCCAAAAGCCCAGCGAAGCTTTATTGCGATCAATTCTGCAGTTCCAGGCAAACACAGCCAAAACAGCCTATACAAAACAGTATGCTGGAAGTCCTGATGCATTAAAGGGGCCTTCAGGACAGCCCCAGAGCCAGAAGATAATGCAACAGGAACAAATCCCTCCACTGTACAAAAGCGAGACCTCCCAGCTACAGCCGCGTCCCACAGCTGACCACCAGCAGCTGCCGTTCCAGAAACACTTGCCGCAGCCACAGCTCACAAAGATGGATTCCCTACTCAAGTCCCAAGTGCAGCAACACCCTCCGCAGCAGCTCCATTTCCAGCAAAGACCAGAACAACAAGCCAAACAGCCTTTAGGGGCCCAGTTGAAACAACAGCACTTGAATCCCCAGCCAGGGGAGAACGAGCAATTCTTGCATTCACACATTTTGCAACAGATGCTTCAAAAACAGGCACAGCAGGTGCAACTGCCGCGCAGTTCACAGCTAACCCCAAACCAGCAACAGGCTCTGCAAATGAAAAATAAAGACTTGCCCCAGACCATGTCCCATTCCCAAAGCAACGCTGAACAGCCTCTAGACAGGACATCCTTCGATCACCTTAAAGCAGATGAATGTTTTCAAACTGGGAATAAGTACATGAAATCAACTGCATTCCCACTGCATAACCCTCAGCTAGGCCTAGAGCAGGTACAGAGCGTGAACAACAAAGCTGCCCTTTACGCTCAGAAGGCAAATGCTGGTTTGCAGCATCCCTGCCCAAACAACGTGCACTTGATTTCTGAGAAGAAAGAAAACGCCACAAATATTGAGCGCTTTGGAGCCAACAAAATGCAGGACTTACAACACGTGCAGTATTTTTCAAATAACTTGACCGCGAAGCAAGACGCGAATCACCCTTTTCAAGAACAAGAGCAACAGACACAAGCAGCTTCAGTTATACAGCTACCACCGCTGCAGCAGACACAATGCTATGGTGGTAGCCTGAACCAAGATCTCTTGAGCCAACAAGCTACGCAGATTCCTCAGCGGTACTTACCACACAGCCAGCAAACTGCTCCGCACTCCCAAGACCAGAGAGGCTCTCATTTGCAGTCCCAAACCCCTAAGGATTTTCAAAAGCATGCTGCTTTAAGATGGCATCTCTTGCAAAAACAGGAGCAACAGGCATACCAGCAACCCAAACCCGAGATTGGTCCCAGCGCAGCGCGCAAGCCTATAAAAATTGAGACTGGTACAAAGTCTAATGTCTGCATGCGTCCATCAGCTGGACAGCTGGAAAACAAAATGTGGAAGAAAACAATTAAACAAGAGAATCAGCACTTTGGCTGCGAGAACATGCAACAAAAGAGCATCATTGAGACAATGGAACAGCAGCTAAAACAGATACAGGTCAAGTCACTGTTTGATCACAAGACTTTTACTATCAAATCACCCAAACATGTGAAGGTTGAAACAGCAGGCCCTATTACCATCCTATCAAGAAATACTAGTGCTGCAGATTTTGACGCTCAGACCCCAATCTTAGATCAGCAAGCAAACCCGTCTGCTGAGAAAACCCCGACCAAAAGAACAGCTGGAACTGTTCTCAATAATTTTTTAGACTCACCTTCCAAGTTATTGGATACTCCTGTAAAAAATTTATTGGACACACCTGCCAAAACCCAGTATGATTTCCCATCTTGCAGCTGTGTGGGTAAGTGCTGAGATGTACTAAAAATGTACTAGTTCACAGGAAGGAAATGAGACTTCAACTTGGGATCACGGGGTTAGTTGGATGTTTTTGTTGGAGGATTTCAGGGGTTGTTTTTTTTTTAGAACAGTAATTAGTAAAAGCTTATAAAATTGCAATTTTATACACATGTCCCTACTCTACTCATCCAACCCTACACACGGGCCCTTTATACTTTGTAAAGCAATTGCCTATTTGCTTTTTCAGTTCAGAATTCTTATGGACAGTAATGTATCCCTTCACATCTGTTCTCTTTGAGCAGCAGACATGTAATGACAACATGCTGATAAAAATATAGGTCATAAGTTTATACTCTAATTTATTCATGAAGGTTAGATGTAGCATTTATAAAATATGTCTTGGGTCCCAAAACTTGAGATCCTTATGCCATTTTTTGCTTTAAGACTGAAATTGCTGAAGTTTCCCTCAGCAAAGCCTAAACAAAGAAGGGATAGCAGATTGTTTCTCGCTTATTGCAAGTTAAGATTAACTTGTTTTTTATCCTCCCTTTCACACACTTGTCTCCTGCAAGGCTGAAGAGAGCAGCAGTTTCTTAGAGAAGCTACGCCGGCAGCTTCAAAAAATGCAGCAAGGGGGACCCTCAGTGTTTCTTCATGGCACATCCGACCTCTAAAAGCTGGCAGAATAGAGCAGAGGGAAGCAAAGTAGAGTGACAGGCAGCGCTGCATAGCCTGAGCTCCCATACAGCACTGACACTGCACATAGCCAGGTCTCACAGGCTCTTTCAGATTCTACTGGAGAAATTATTCAGGCTGAGACAAAACGTTCAGTGCCAAAAATGGGAAAAACAACAACAAATTAAGAATCCTTGTTGTGGTTTCACTAACTGAGATTTCGTACCAACAATAAAAGAGGCAAGTTGAACCAATGCTCCTCCAAAACTGCAAAATGGACCTTTTTGCCTTTTCAGTCACCTGGGCCTATGTCTCAGAAACAATCCATGGGAACAAAAAGAGGAGGTAGTGGATCTCCAAAGCTCCCAGGAGGAAAACTGGAAGGCTGTTCTGTGTTGTTTTAGAAGAAAAAACCTACAAAATGCATTTTTTTTTTTTTAAATTGGAGATGTTTGGAGCTTTTTTCCTTGAGAGGGTTTCTCCAGTGTAGTTGGCACAAGATTTTCTGGCAATAACTTCGTTATTCTTTTTTTTTAGCCAGTACTGTAACTGCTAGATAAGCAAAAGAGCTTTTCCTCCACAAACATTTTAATTGCTCAGTTTTAGCAGACCCTCTAGGGAAAAAAAGGAGCGTAAAACTTAGTTCCTTGTCCTCTTTGAAGAGTCCAGTGCCACAGTATAATTGATAGGGTTTATAGCTCTTTTCTACTAATACTTGTTCTTAGGAAGATTAAATTAAGCCGTTCCCCTATTGACACTTCGAGGTTTATAGCATGCCTTCAGCATTCTTCCAGAGGCTGTATATCAAGAGCAGCATAGCATCACTTCACCCAGCCTTTGGAGTTAGCATGGCACAAAGCATGAAGTCAGGGCTCAAAGAAGTCAGCACAGCTCCACCGGCTCCTGAACCCAAAAAGAGCCTGGCCAATTCTTTCGCACTGCCAGAGCCTGCCTCCTCATATCAAACCAAACATATAGCATATATTGTGAATGGTGACATGGTTCTACCTACGCATGGTAAACTGAGGGCACGTTCTTAGCCTACAAGCATTTTGGCTCAGCCTTGTGCAGGATTTCTTTCAGCAAACTTGCTTTTTTTCATTTCACAGAGTCTTTCTGTGGCTGGCAGAAATTCTCTATGTAACCTTACAGGCCACTTTCTCAAGTTGTAGGTTCTTACATTGTAACATGTCTGCTGAAAAACAAGTACTGTACAGCTCACTAACGTCAATGTTTATCGTTGTTATCCCATTTATCCTCCTTTCTAGATACTGGGAGAGGAGGAAGTGGGAGAAGGAGAAACAATTGTTTGGTGATAAGAGGAAAATGCCTTTTGAATTTCAGTTTAGAGCCCAAGATGTGAAACAACTGTTTGTGCTAGCAAAAGGCACACAGTCCATATCACTGCTGTTTGCAGGATTAGCCACGCGCTTTGCATGTTTTGTACAAATTGTGTGAGCATACTTTAGATGTAGGCGTGAAAACTCTGACCCCAGACCCATACAGCAGTATTCTAATGAGCTAGATGTAAGCTTTGCAATGTGACTTTTTACATTAAAGAATTAAGCTTCAAAGTAATAACCTTTATTTTGTTTTAAACAGAGCAAATTATTGAAAAAGATGAAGGTCCTTTCTATACCCATCTAGGAGCCGGTCCTAATGTGGCAGCTATTAGAGAAATCATGGAAGAAAGGTAATTAGTGCAAAGGCACAGGGCAGATAAACGTTTATCCTTTTGTGGATGTCAGAATTTTTCCAGCTTTTGCACATAAAGAAATAAACAATTGCAAATCAAGTAATTACTTGTAGGCTTAGCTACTCCAGTGTTGCCAACATCACGCACTGTGCTATTCACTAGAGAGTCACAATATTTGACAGGGCTAATAGTCTGCTGGCTGGCACAGGCTGTGCACTTTGAGACAGATGCCAGCAAACCCAAGCAGGAACAAGTATTCACCAGGCTGCCAACCAAGATGGTTGGCAATGGCTGTAAAAGCGGGCACGGACCTGGTGTTCCCTCTGGGTAGGAGAATGTCAAGGTAGAAGGAAGATGAAGAGCAGGATACCAAACTCCAAAATTAGTCCCTCCCTTCTGAACCCCCAAAATTACTAAGGATATAGTAAAACCCTAAAGGGCTAAATCTAACTCAGTCACGTCCAGAGGAGTGCCATGAAGTTGTTGGATAGGATTTCAGCACAAGAACTGGTAAATAGTTCTGTGAAAAAACATCCCCTTGCCTCAGAGTGTTGTACAAAGCTAGCCTTATCTAGATCGTGGACAATCCTTGTATCATGTTGCATCCCGTGATACATTTATTACATCAAAGCCAACCAAACTGGGAATTTTGAATGGCACAGAATGGATACGTTATGTGATCTGTGCTATTTAAAAATGTGTGTAAGTGCAAAACCCACCAGCCTTTCTAAGGTATTTAAATTAAAAGCTGTCAAAAAAGTGACTTCTGCACTGTGAATTCTGCATTTTTTGTGTCTTTTGGCATGCATGGACATGAACGGCCAGATTTTTAGAGGTCTCTGGGAATTCAGTTTCCCTCCGAAAAATAATCAAAAAGCTCCCCAGTAAGTCAAAGACAGATGGGAATTTGAATACCTTAAAAATCTGGACTCCAGAACTGCAGAGAAGCTCCAGCTAGTTGCAGAAGCAAAAGTAAATGGGCATTATTGCGGTGCTCTGTCTGAGCTAAGGAGCGCCGTTTCTTAGCAAAGACTGTTAGTTTGTGCTCATCTCTGCATGACCGTGGGCCTCTTCTGGCATATTAAACCCTTCAGATTACCTCTAAGTCCGTACCTACGGTCCTTTCTTTTTTCTTAGCACCTCCTTCCCTGTGATTCCTGTGCAGGCCTTGCCCCAATACTTGTTTTCAACTTTGGGAGCAGCTCAAATGCACATAACCTACATAAATCACCTTCTTCCTGCACTGACCCTCCTGAGAACCTTCTTATAACTTGCTATCTCCAGAGCTTTCATTGACTGGCTAATTCTTTAGTATTTACAAATATTAAATAAAAGAGGAAAGTCATTCACGTCATGATGTCAATTATTAGAGATGAAACTTTTTCATTTCTTTACTTTGGAATGTAATTTTTCATCCTTAATATNTACTTTTTTCTTTTTTTCTTTTTTTTTTTTTTTTTTTTGCATTTAATTTCATTTCATGTTGGCAGAAGGAAATCCTGAGAGATTATAGATAACATGCATCTACTCAGCCAGGTTCAGCAGAGTATAGCAGCAGCCACTTGAATAATGGCTAGTTTTCAACTGTTCATATGGTATGAACTGTGCAATTCCCTGACTGAAGAACTCCAGAACTCCTCATTAGTTAATTTTGTATCCCTAAGTGAAAAAAAGCACTTAACTATCAAGATACTCCCAAGCACACCTGTGCAGTTGGTGACACTAATGATGACTGAAGCACTTTTAAACTGCCTTCCCATGAACATGGATTGACTCTTAAGGTATCAACACTACCAGACAAACCAGGATTTGGATATTAGAATTGCAGTTCGGATCTTAGCAGAGCAAATTCCTTGCAGAATCAGTGGTAGCTACATGCATACTACCTCTCGCTTCCCCCAATCCCTACTTCATGCTCAGTGAGTTTTGCTCTGGTTTTAAAGCTAGTCAGCTCTGGCCTGAAAGCAAGCATGACAAATATCAGGCACAAATTCCTTTGTGACAGTTGAAGAGATTTGAGAGAAAGTTCATTTCATTTCCAGTGTGTAATGCACAATGTATTTCTATACCAGCATCTGCACAGTTGTCCTGCAATCCAGATTAGCAAATTGATAGAAAATGTTAAGATTTTTAAATGTTGTTTTTAATGTGGCTAATTAAAGAAACAAATGTATACAACCATCCAAGGCTAAGTAGGAAAAAGTGACCTAACAGTTGCCTGCAGAACATATGTAGTACAACTTGATTTTATTTGTATAATTTCCTGTGACACTGAAACTTCACAATGAGATCACATCTAAAAATAAGGTGTTTTTTTTTTCATTTCCTTTACAGGACAGAAGTTTAAATACAAATATTTACTCTTAAATATGTCACCAAGGTTTTAGTGCAAAAACAAGAGGGATGAAAGGTCAAAAGTTCTCAAGACATCATTAAATGGCTGCATAACAGGAAGGAACTATCTTGATTGCTCTATAGGTAACAGGCAAAGAACAAGGAGATGGTGATTTAGTCTCCGCACGTTTCTAACCCACAACCTCACCTGAGACCTGATGTGCTGTCGGGCTCAGCGGGTGGGGGCACCCCCCAGCTGCAGCAGCCAGGGGAGAGGCCTGGCCCAACAACATGCCTGGAAGCGCATGACCTTAACAGGTCTGATGCTTTTTATTGAGTTAAGACTTGCTTTGCTTAGTGTTGGCCACATGTTTCCACCTGGTCCATCAGAGGACCTGGAAAGTAGATCCCATTCGCTCTGTGTAACAGCACTACTTGCATGTGGGGTTAGATTGTGCCTCACCTCGGTCACAAAAAGCTGCACACAGGGGGCATCTTGTGATCCAAATTCAGTACAGAAGTCAGGCAGAAGTAAAAAAGTAACAATTTATGAGCAGATGATAAGTAAAGGAAATAGATATGATGCAAATTAATCATGACTTAACTGATTCACACTGTATCTAAGCCAGAATCAAACACTGAAAATTAATAGAGTGATTACTGCATGCCAGCTGTTCCATGACAACCAATTATATACATTTCAGACTAATAACTTTGTTTAACCCTGAAATTAAAGAAAAACATCACATTCCTTCCCAGAATAGAGAGACTTTAAGTCCACTTTTCAGTATGTCATCTATAATAAATTCTCTACAGAAACAGTTAAAAGGTTTGAGAATATTAATGTGATACAGATAATTTTTACTTGTCTGTGATGTGTTAAAGATGTTTGCCTCTCTTAACCTGTCAGTCCACCACTATAATATAATCAGCAAGATAAACCACATCCCTCCCTGTAATTCATAGTGTTTATTTTTTAAGATAAGACTGGCCAACGTGCTCCATCTTTTCAGTGTTCACACAGCTCCAAGTGAATCTGCTCATTGTACGTATTTTTGTTTGTTTAAGATTTGGACAGAAGGGTAAAGCTATAAGGATTGAGAGGGTTGTCTACACTGGGAAAGAAGGCAAGAGTTCTCAAGGATGTCCAATTGCTAAATGGGTAAGTGATGTATGCAAACGTTAAGACTAATCTAGTTCAGCATGATGGTTCATCTAGGCAGACAGCAGTGACATGTCCTCTTAGCTGACATTTTGAAACCTAAAATAGCTCAGCAGCTGCAACAGTACTGCAGGATGCCTGTAGCCAGCTCCCACCCCTGTCTCTTACATTCCCGTTTACTTATTGCCTGGAGAAGAGAAAGAATACAATTTGGCTTAAAGGGATGAAAACCTGAGAGGGAAGGTGGTTTCACTTAGATTAAAGATTCACAACACCAGACATCCTCATTGCTGTTAATTTTAGCTTACAAATAAGTCCAGTAAGTGCACCACTGTGATGTTTTTTAAATGCACTCCCAGTTTGAGAGAGGCATTAGGACACCCTCTTAGCAAACACCATCATACTCTGGCACAAATTACCGAGTGGTTTGGATAGGCTGGGGAAAGACAGGACGAGGAAAAACTGGTACATGATTAGAGTCTCTATGCACGCCAGACTGCACCTTTTCTTTTTTCAGAAACATCCACAGTGGCACAAGCACTGAGAAGCAAGGACACTTTTATTTGAACAACATCTACTGCTTTCCTCTCATCACTGTAATGTTTGTAGTAAGGGCAGGTCACAAACCTGAGTGGCTGATTACAAATTTAGCTGCTTAAAGTTTGAGAGGGAAAGGGAGAGAGCTCCCATGTCCAGTTACTTAGTCCCTTTCCTTAGCTGTCTCCCTTCCCTGACTTGGCTTCTGCCCTAGGCCCAAGTGTCCACCATTCCGCTCTGTGCAGGGAGGTGTCACACCGCTTGCTTCCTTTTGTCCACTAATCAAACTGGACCACAGCAAATATTCATGAAAATATTCCTGCTGAATCAGAGCATGGGGACACCTTTATGGAACTGTTTTCTGCCACCGTGGCTTTCCATGCCACCAGTCAAGCTTAGCCTCTTAGAGTCAGCTTCATTAAACAGAAGGGTTAGCCCTAGCCTGTATCACTACTGAGACAGAAGTAACCTGCCCACATGCGCACTGTTGCTGAGGTTTCTTATTCTCTTGCTCTTCACATTAAGAAACGCTTTGTTTGTGTTGGGGCTCTGGGGGTGTGTTTTGCTGTGCGTGCAGGTAGTCCGCAGAAGCAGTCAGGAGGAAAAGCTACTCTGCTTGGTGCGTGAGCGAGCGGGCCACACGTGCGAGACGGCTGTGATTGTGATTCTCATCCTGGTCTGGGAGGGAATCCCAACAAGCCTGGCTGACAAGCTCTACTCTGAACTCACTGACACCCTGAGGAAGTACGGCACGCTCACGAACCGACGGTGTGCTCTCAACGAAGAGTAAGTGGAACAAAAGGGTGCTCACCCAAGTTGTAACGCCACCTTCAGCCTCAGACCTGGCACTTTTGCTCATGCAATTACCCTGAAATACTCCTAACCTTTTCAGCTATTTCAGGCAGTTTGAAAACCCACAAACCTTGTGAAAAAAGCAAAGTAAACATTCTTGCAAGTCAGGGAAAAACATCTTCCCAGAGTTACAAAGCATCTCAGTATATTTAAAGGAAGACATCTCAGCAGGGCACAGGAAAGCTGATATATCAACCTTGAAATAAAAACTGGATGAATCAAATCATACAGTAAGCCTACAGAAGCTACCCTGAATCTAAAGAAATTGCAAAATATAATTTTCCCATGTATTTCTGAGAGTGAAGAACATTCAGACCAAAATTAGCATAGCTGTTACTGTGTGTTACGTTGGCTTCATGAGTAGAGTCACATTTCAGGAATTACTGCTTATCCCCAGTCAGAGGGCTCCCACATTCTCACAGTGCTGTCAGCATAGGCCCTTTCCAGGTACCGTGACTATCACTACCTAATAAGGTACCACACAAATACAACCTCTTTTGAGCAAAGCCAGGTTTCCTACAGAAGCATAGAAACCCCATAGTTCTTGCTTTGCAGCCATAAAACTATTCACTCTGATAAATTCTTCGGTTATAATGTGTGTGCCTCTCTCACTTCTTCATCACTTGGTGATGGAAGACAATCCAAGGCCAGTGATTCCCCAGAGTGTCAGCAGAACACCAGTGCCCACTGTGGGACTGCCTCAGGGTGACCTGCCTGCTGCTAACAGCTGTATTCTCTTATTTTTCAGGCGGACTTGTGCATGTCAAGGGCTGGACCCTGAAACTTGTGGTGCTTCATTTTCCTTTGGTTGCTCCTGGAGCATGTACTACAATGGTTGTAAGTTTGCCAGAAGCAAGATTCCAAGAAAGTTTAAGCTGATGGGGGATGACCCAAAAGAGGTTGGTGTCCATTTCTAAAATGAGCCTCATTTGCAAGGAAATGTTTTCTGTCACTCTGCAAATAGAGATACAGTACAAGAGACCAGGGGCCAGAACTCTGCCTGAATGGCTTATATATAGCGTAATTAAATAACTGCCAGTCAGAACTGATTGATTCCAGTCACTGAGCCAGCTGAATTGACTGTCCAAATTCTGACAGCTGGTAAAAGCCCTGAGACTTGAAGCCATGTTTGCAGGCTTTCACAATTAGAGGAGAGGGCATGGCCTGAATAATTGTGGGTGTATTAGGCCTGCAATCAGGCATTCCCCAGTGGCAGAGTGGAAGGTTTACCAACTGAATGCACATAACATTGCAACTGGAAACCAAAGCAGACTGCATGGAGACAAACATGATGAAACTCCAAGACGGGGATAGAAAGACTCATTCTACATACAGTCTTGCCCCACTGAATGTTTCCAGACTGGGCTCTGTGTTACAGCAAACTGGCAACTGTTAAAAAGGAGTCAGAACAATAAAAAAAAGTTAGTCTGGGCATAAGGCACCTTTGAAGTTATGACTGCAGTGACTCCTGGACACCTCCAGCTAGTCATGTGTCTGGGAGGTTCCAATGGCCCAGTCGGTTTTTTGTCAAGCATGTGCAAATTTAGTCTCTTGTTTGTGTACTGATGTCCACAGCTTTCACTGTATTCTGGTGTCATGCATTTCTTTCACATGATCATCACTTCTGCATCCTATGGACTGTGCTGAGAATAGCATGCTACTTGGAATGTCATCATAATTAACATATGGTTTTTTTCCTCCCTACTGCTCTTCTACGATCCTCAGAATAGCTCACCTTCAATCACGTAATTCTTTATCATAACCTCTAATCCTAAACCCCAGAAATTTTCTAAGAAGGATACCTGGCCGGAGCCTACCAGGACAGTCTTCCAGCTTGCATTCCCAGACTTACTTGCCATGGAAGACAGAGCTGGGCAGGAAAGATGGTTTTACCCTCCAATTTTGTTCCCACACAAAGTCAGAGGCAGCCAAAGCCCAGACCAGGGACTGGGTCCCATAGCATAGACAGTTTTTAGGCAACACAAATAGGAAGGATCCTCACCAATAAAAACTAGAAGCAACACTTACAAATGGTAACCTATGTGACATATGGGCCATATAAAAGCTCCAAGTTCTGGCAGCAGCCACAAGGTCACAGCAAGGTATTTTTGACAATTTCATAATGTCATTTCAGAGCCTCAAACTAGGATAGGCCCACAGTAGGAGATAGAAACTTTCAATGTACCAGACACACATCTGTCTCAAACCCATGGGTTTTTCACAGCTCTTAATATATTCCTAACATATACAAACTCCTAAAAACAAGTATACCACTACACTATGCCACTGTTCCTTATGCACTTGAAATTAAAAATAAGAGCCTCATGTAATCAAGGTTTGAATTTGGGATTCTCATCCTGAGAGGATGGGGAACAACTTTGGAGTACTTAATTTTTAAAGAGCCCTTCATTTTGAGATTGTGTCCCCACCTTATAGAAAAAAAAGAAGCATGGTCATTCTTACCTCCATAACACCAACTACTGGACACATCCACAATTCTTCATTGCTTAAGAATTGGGAACTTTTTGAAGTCTGAAGTATTTAAGTAATTTTAAATTGCTACACGAAAAGATATTTCATTCTGTTGAAGTGCTATTATTGCAATGTTCAAAACCCTTAAATTAGCCAGAATTACTTAATGGACCATTCTGATACTTCTCTCAAGCTTTCTGAAGAGTACTATTTTCCCAAAATTCCAATAGGGAAAATAAGGAGGATCATCATGTTTGGGATCTAAAACATCTCCATGTTGAAGAATGTGATTCTTCTTAACACAAAGCAAATTAAGATTATAGTATGTGACGTCCTCTTGCAAGGATAACAATATATTACTTTACTACTTCATCACTTTAAACACTTTGAAACAATAAAATTAGAAGTAGATTCACAAGAGTTTTTTTCTAAACAAGAATGGTAACAGTCTAGGCCTTTACACAACTGTTAGTGTAAACTTAATTGCATAAAGACCGTAACTTCTTAGACCCCATACATACAGTATGAAACATCATTGAACTCAATTTCATCTTCTAACAGGAAGAAAAACTAGAATCCAATTTGCAGAATCTGTCAACCCTGATGGCACCTACGTACAAGAAGCTTGCACCTGATGCATATAACAACCAGGTATGCTGGGAGAAGAAGGAACTGGAACAAATAAACTGGTTTTTATGCAAATAAACTGATTTTTACTACACTTCCCAATGCTTCAGCCTTGCACCAAACCATTAGGTACAGTTTGTGCCAGTATTCCTTTGACACTGGGGTAAAGACAAATGGAAATGAACTTAAAATGCTTTCAAAAGTAAAACTAGCATAATTTGGTCCACTGCATAGAAGTAATTTTTTCACCTACATCAACACAATAAAATTACTTCACACTTGAGCAGAACTCTTCAGCTCTGCAACACAAATTCCTGGATTTAGCGTGACTTACCAGCTAAACTAGCAAAATAGCCATGAAGATGGTGTAAGATTGGCAACAGTGCCAGAAGGCAGTGCATCATACTTCACTCGAGTCCTGAAGCCATAGTTTCAGTTCTCTCAAGTGGCAGGTGAATTTAGCTTTCACCAAAATTTTGAAGCACAATTTCATGTTTGAACACATTCGGCCTGCCTGCACCAGGGGACTGTGTGCACATATTTTCTGTGAAGCAGCATTCACAGACACTAGCACATTCAAAGCTTTTATGAGGTTCCCAGTTTGGCAGTATCTCATCTGCATTCCTTTACTAAAACTCTTTCAGGTACTTATGCTATAGTTCAATAAAATACCCCTTGGAAATGGATAACTGCTGGCCTTCACTTTCATTGCTTAGGTTCAGTATCATTACAAATGTTCACAGAACTTACAGTGTCCAAACTACCAGCATCAGTGCAAACTATGACATCTTCTTTCTTTCCTGTTGAAAGCATTGCGCTGTCCATTTTCATTTGCCAGTAAACTCACTCCTGCACATTTAGTAGCAATTAGAGAGGGTAAGCAGACTTACCCAATTTCAGTTACCTGATCAGATAATGTTTGAAGACTCGTTATGGAGGAAACTGTGGCCATGTGCCCACTAGCTGTGGTTATCTGTCCAAATATGAGAGACGTTCTGCAAGAGAAGAAAGGAAGAGGAAGAAACAAAAATGAAGGGGTGGTGAACAATAAAATGGTTCTTTACTTGGGCTGTTTCACAAAATCTCACAAAAGAACTTTTCTCCCTATAAGCCATGGACCTGCCCAACACTTGTTGAAAGCACATGCTTTTACAAGTTACAATTTTTATCTTGTATAATGAGGTGTGTGTGTAGCTTGGCCTCCTTCACGACTTTCATGCAGACCTTGCATTTGTGGGGAAACATGCTCAAGCTACTGTCAGTGGGTTTGAAGAGGGATGGTCGAGGCCTGATTTGTATCGTACTGTAAAAGGTTCTAAACCCAAAACCCCTAAACCAATCCCCCTTTGAATCCTGAAAAGAAAATCCAGATTCCCAGATTTATTCTAATCCAAGTCTGGATTGCTACTGGATTAAGAACTAGAATTGGAAAGGATCTGTTTTTTCCAACTGGACCCAACAGAGAGTGGTTGCACCAGTATACTTCAATCAGACAACTGTAATCTGACTAACATTTGAGACTACTCTAGTTTAATTCCAAAGAAGTTTGCTTCAAGTTCCATTCTGCTTTTATTTATGCTTGCAAGTAGGTATTCAAAATTTTAATAATAAGGTCTGTGAGCAAATGAGACATCTTTTAGTGATCTTGGATCACAACTTGGCAAAACCTCTAATTTCACTTGAACTTAAAATGGGATTCATTAAGTTCCATTAAGATTTTGTTGCATTCACTTGAAAGGTTCAGGAGTTTCAGCAAAGCATTTTGCAAACATGGTTTCATTTTTAATTTTCTAAATAAAACATGAAACAGTCATTTGTCTAAGGCTTGACCTTCCATTACAAAATCCTTTCTTTTTGTGTAAGGTTTATTGTTGCATTATCAACTCTTTGTAAAGCTCCTTAATAATGAGTGCATGGATAGAAAGTACTGTCTTGTCTGATTTCTCTCTTTATGGTTAGGGGTTGGAGTCATACTTAAGCTAATGAAATATACGTTTAGCATGCCAAACTATTACAAATCAAAAAGCAAATTATTATTTCTCATTAGGTCATTCTGAAGTCAGTTTTTTTTAAAGCCATTTTCCTTTAATAGTTTGGTATATTTCCAGTCTACACAAACATATCACTCTTACGGTGCCAGACGCCAAAACCATACACTGCATTTGTCATGTAAAAACACCAACCACTGGCAGCAAATCAAAAGTAATACACAAGGAAAAGTATTATTGGGCAATTTCACAATCACACCAGAGACAGAAGGTAATGGGGGAACAAACCAGCAGGGAATGAAGTACAGATACGAAATTGCTATCAAATTGCTGGATTTTTTTTGTCTCCGAGATCTGTATGTTGCCACCTCCAAGATGTAAGCAAACTTACATGTTGTCACAGCGGGGCGTTTGGCGCTAATTCTGTGTACTGAAGCATCCAGCTTAGTTGCAGTGATGCCTGTCATCTTTTTGCAGATCGAGTATGAACACAGAGCACCTGAGTGTCGCCTGGGTTTAAAAGAAGGTCGCCCGTTCTCAGGGGTCACTGCCTGCCTGGATTTTTGCGCTCATGCTCACAGAGACCTGCACAATATGCAGAACGGGAGTACACTGGTAAGTCTGTGATACATACAGCCTCCTTACTCCAGCACTGATTTCATACATTTAATTCATTATCGCCCATCTGTTTAAATTTATACTTGCATAACACAGATTGCTAAAAAAAGAAATATTAAGCAGTAACTGAGCTAACTTATTATCCCCTACACAATTTTTCATTCAGATGAATGAGACTTATGGTGTGTTAAAGAAAGGTTTAATACAGAACAGGTAAAAAAGAAACCGTGGAGACAATGGAAAGAAGAGCCCAGCAGGACTGAAATCCCTGTTTCAGTGTTCCTGCCACAAAGTGGTTTATATTTGTCCTCTTGAAACACTTTTTTTCTAACAACTTTGGATTATATTTTCTAATAAAATAAAAATGGAAACAAATAACTTCTTTCCAGAAGAGTTTAGGAAATTGTGGGTTTCATTCCTGCATGTGATGTGCAGAAAGTCTGCGAGTCCTGCCATCCTTTGTATTGTACATGCATCCTTTACTCCCTTCAGTTCCAGTCTCCAGCATGTACAGCAAAGGCTCTGTAGAAGGTATCAGAAAAGCGAGCTGGTTTTCAATGTGTATGGAGCTATTTCTGTTCCCTGCATACTCTTTCTGTGGCAATACAGTTGAGGTAAACGTGAGAAAGAGTAATCTTCAGTTTTGAATAATGATCAGAGTTGCGATTTGAAGCAACTACCTAGATTCACAGTGCAGCTCTTACTGCGACCAAAGGCAATATCTACTTTTTTAATACCAACTAACTTTTCCCTGTATCCAGGATCTGACTTAATTGACAAGTCAACCACCACCAACAGAACACATTATTTCTAACTGAGCTTTCTTCCTCAAACTGGCTGATGCAATGATTTTTCTACAGAATATGTCTGTATCAGCATCTTTTTCCACTGAGATGCTCCCAACACCCATTTCAGCTGGAGCAGACACGATGAGGGTGCTGCATGACACAACAGTAACTTCCTTAAATCTTATTATTAACTTTACAGTGACTTGCTCCTTTGCAAAGACCTGGAAGTTGCCACTGTAAGGGGGTGTGAAATACAATGGCAGTGTGCCGTATTGCGCACCATTTTTAATAGCTAGCTAGCTAATGTATTCTAGTGAAAAAGTCTCCAGGTTAGTGCAAAGTTCCAGGTTCCACTGTTTTAGCTCTCTGGTCACAGTACAATAGATCACACAAGTTTATTTCATGTTAGGATAATGTGTTCGTTTCGGCAAAAGTACAAGAAATATATATGTACGTAGATACACACACCCCTTCTATTTCTATTAACACTGTCCAATAGAGCAATGGAAGAAGCAAAACCGCAGGCTTCTTGTGATATGCATAAATTACACAGAAACTTACAGTATACAAATAACTTGCCAGATGCCAGCATCAGCAGTGGTGAGGCAAGGTAGAAATCACATAGTATTTCAGAGCTCTTCTCAGACTGGTTTGAGAGAGTTACTGTAACACACCTTTCCAACAGGTTTGCACACTAACTAGAGAAGACAATCGTGAAATTGGCCAAACACCAGAAGATGAGCAGCTCCACGTGCTCCCGTTATACAAAGTCTCTGATGTGGATGAGTTCGGAAGCACTGAAGGCCAGGAGGAGAAGAAGAGGAATGGCAGCATCCAGGTCCTTACCTCCTTTCGCCGAAAAGTGAGGATGTTAGCAGAGCCCGTCAAGACCTGTCGGCAAAGGAAGTTAGAAGCAAAGAAAGCCGCTGCAGAAAAGCTTTCCTCCTTGGAGAACGGGTCTAGCAAAGCTGAAAGAGAGAAGTCTGCTGCAGCACGCAACAAGCAAGGCAGCTCTGAGGCGGCAGGTCATGCAAAGCAGCTAGCAGGTAAACATGTGAATCTGGTTGGGATCTTTGTCAACAGCGGTGAGCTTCCTAGACATTGGGACTATTTATAATGAGTCTCAAGAAAACCATTATTCTCAGCCCAAGGACATTTTAAAGTAAAAGGGAAAGAGAATTCTTGAAAGTAAATACCAATATTGTATATTTATAAGTACTAGACTGGCGAATTGTATGGGATAGTTAACACCTGTAGAAATCTGGTGCTTTTGCAAACTCTGCTTGCCATCCAGTGTATTGTGAAGTACCTTTAAATGACTAATAGTGCAAAAAGAAGCGTGTGATGCTTCTGCCAAAGAAAGAATGCGCTACACATCACTCACTGTCTGCCACTGTTACAGAGAACCTCTTAATTTGAGGGGATTCAATCCTAACCTCTTTACCACTATGTATACTCTGCTTCAAGACAAAAGCAGAGCAGGTGTTTCCATAGTGGAGTAAAAATCCACTTAACAGTCCCTGGCAGTTTTCATCAACAGTCCTGAGCAAAAAGTTCATCATCACTGTTTTATTATCACAGCAACTTTCTTGGAGAGGAAAAAAGCCATACATCCAAGGCCACACAGAAGGTCACTGAAATACCTATGAATAGAAGTCAGCTGTCTCATGACCTAGGCTAGGGCCGTAACCATTAAACGATGCCATTTCACTTTAATGAATGATGGTTTTGCTCTTATGTCTGTGGTTAATCTCGCTTGTTACTGAACTGTCATCTCTGTCAGTGAATGTCACCCTTGTGTTTTTTACATAAAGCTAGGGACATTTTTTTGAGACAGTTCTATTAATATAGATGAGAAGAATTATTTATTCTTCAGGAAAATAAGGTCACCTTGTGCATGGCTGTTTGGGAGGACTTTGATGCTTCATTTCATGGGCTATTTAAATGGTGATTCAACTCTTTGGATTTTGTGCATGTGACTGAACAGATTGCGCTGTCCTCTTTTTCCCCATTGCCACTGGCATCTGATCTTACTGGGTACATGCCAAAAAAGATGAGTAGCCTTAGTATTTATTCAGCTTCTTAAAAGATGCTATTTGAGATACGAGAAAGGGAACCTCTGTTAATGTATCATATGATATACTTTTCTTAGAAATTTCATAGATGTATATCATGAAAGTCTATAAATATGTTGTTTGTTGGTTGATTTTTTTAAAAGTTTGTTTGTTGTGTGTGGTTTGTTTTTTTTTTTCTTTTTACATCTACAGATCTTTTACGTCTTTCAGGACCAGCCACACAACAACAGCAGCAACAACATCCACAGCGCACTCTCGCTAACAATCCTCAGTCAAATCCTGTTAACTCTTACTCGGGTTCAGGTTCTGCAAATCTCTATGTAAGGTTGCCTAATCCAGCCACTGCTTATCCAAGCTCTACATACACTTCAGATCCCTATGGAGGGTCCAGTCCCATGAACCTCTACACAACCTCATCACAGCCTGCGGGGTCTTATTTGAATTCTTCCAGTCCCATGAACCCTTATTCAGGATCATTAAGTCAAAATAACCAATATCCACCCTACCAATGCAATGGAAACATGCCTATGGACAACTGCCCCCCTTACTTGGGCTCCTACTCTTCCCAGCATCAGCACATGGACTTGTATAGTTGCCAGAGCCAAGACCACATGTCTAAACTAAGTCTACCCCCCATTCAAACATTATACCAGCATAGGTTTGGGAATAACCAGAGTTTTGGTCCCAAGTACTTGAATTATGGAAACCAAAATATTCAGGTAGACTCCTTCAGTAACTGCACCATCAGACCAAATGTACACCATGTGGGCTCTTTTTCCTCTTACTCTACCCATGAGGCTGATGGCCATTTTATGGAGGTTGCCTCAAGGTTAAAATCTAATTTGAGTAATCCAAGCATGGATTATGCCTCCATGAGTAAAGCCAGTGATCATCATCACGTGCAACCCCTTCCACATTTAGCACACGACTACCATTCTGCTCAAAATATGTTTAGTGGTCCTCCTAATTCACTGCATCTCCACAATAAGGATAGCGAAATGATTTCACATGCAGTTAATGGTTTGTCTGGCATGCTTCCAGGTCAGAACCACGATAGGACTACTCCACAGGGTGGTTTAGATAAAACTGAAGTGGTGAATCCAGGAAAAGCAGAGGATCCTGATGATGTCTGGTCAGATAGCGAGCAGAGCTTTCTGGATCCAGAAATTGGAGGAGTGGCAGTTGCTCCATCTCATGGGTCAATTCTCATAGAGTGCGCAAAACGTGAGCTCCATGCAACGACTCCCTTAAAAAATCCCAACAGGAACCATCCCACCAGAATATCCCTTGTCTTTTACCAGCACAAGAGTATGAATGAGCCAAAACACGGTCTGGCTCTGTGGGAGGCAAAGATGGCTGAGAAGGCAAGAGAGAAAGAGGAGGAATGTGAAAAGTACGGTCCAGACTACGTGCCTCAGAAATCGTACGGCAAAAAAGCCAAGCGGGAGCCTGCTGAGCCACACGAACCCTCGGAGCCAACGTACCTGCGCTTCATCAAGTCTCTTGCACAAAGGACACTGTCGGTCACCACAGACTCCACAGTAACTACATCTCCATATGCCTTTACACGGGTTACAGGGCCTTACAACCGATATATCTAACTTCACACCTTTGTTGGTTACCTCATTTGAAAAAACACCTTGTTGGTAGGGTAGTTCTTCTTTAGGTTTTGGGGAACGCAAGGGTGAAGAAGAAACAGTGTTTTTACAGAACTCGTCAGTGGAAAAAGCCTCAGCACACCAGCAACAAGAGGTAATCTCACTAGCGCACTTACTTTCCACTGATTTTTAAGTGGTCACAGATGGCATGTAGGAAACAAGACCAAAGCATCCTATGCAAAAACAAAAGCAAAAGAGAAAAAGAGTTTCACAATTTACATTTGAAAACACTGGCTCCATTACCGAAAGAGAAAATCTGCAAATAGACTTTTATTTTTTTTTTCTTACAGTTTTGCACATCTGTGGCCACTTTTAATGTCATCAAGTTTGCATAGTCATGGAACAGGAGCAAAAAAAAAAAAAAAAAAACCCTTAAAAAAATAATACTGTAGTATTACAACTGCAGGAAACTTAAAACAACATCTGGTGCTGAATCTATGATGTACTGAAATACTGGAATTATGGCTTTTTAACATGCAGTTTTTACTGTAATCTTATTAGTCTCTTGATTTTATTTATCGACGTAGATAAATATAAAACGTAATGAATAGACAGCAAAACACTGAATTTGTTTGGATATTCTAAAACCATGGTGCTATCTAAGAGAATGGTGTCTTTATTTTAACAGTCAAACAGTTAATGCCTTTATAACAAAATGTCAATGTAGTCAAATGTTCTTCAACAACAGGGAGGACCTTTTCATTCATGTATGTATTGAATTTACCTGGTGTTGAAATAAGCTTACTTTTTAACATATGGGAATAACAAAGACTTCTGGATTTTGCTCATCCAGTCAAGTCCTAGAAAAGGACAATAAAATAGAGAGAGAGAAAGAGATATTTTTTTTTAAATAGTGTTTCAAAAGCACTTTGTCTACCTAAGCTTGGCAACTTGAACAATGCTAAGGTACTAAGACATTAAAAAAAAAAAGAAAAAAAAAAAAAAAAGAAAAAAGTTTACTTTGATTTTAAAATGCAAAGATAATTTTTTTAGACTAAAAGAAAGCTTTTAAATACTTTTGTTTTAGCCATGCATCTGCTAGTGGGCTACATATCCATTTTTAATACAGTCAGTTATGGCAAAAATGGGGCTTACTGGATATAAGGGAATACTTTAGTACACAAAACACATGTTTTTCTGGTGCTCATCTCACACAGCTATACTGTAAACTGTTTTCTACAATTATTATGACAAGTTCATTGCTCAAATATGTACAGTTTTAAGGAAAGAATTTTATATTAACCACAGGTAATAATTAGCAGCATGCGACAGACTACAACTAGCTAGCTTGGGCTTCTGCTGTTTCTAAAGATCTGTGTGCTCTTCAAATATTGAATGGCAGATCGCTTTTGTGTTGATAATTATGTACATTGTGGTGTAAGTCATTTCTTGGTGCAAGTGTCCTCTTTGCCAGGAAGATTGAGCAGACCGATGCCTACACAAGATGAATGAAACAGGGTTAGTTCTGTGTGATTCCGTTGATGAAATAGAAAAAAAAATAGGCAGCTGGCTTGCTGTGGTGGTTTTAAATCATTAATTTCTATTAAAAAAAATAAAAAAGCAGGAGAGTTGTATAGTAAATTAAATTGTAAACAAAACTTTTTTTAACGCAATGCTTTAGTATTTTAGTACTGTAAAAATATTAAATCTATATATATTTGGGTTTTGAGCTGAATTCACATCATGGTGCTACTCAGCCTGCTACAAATATATCATAATGTGAGCTAAAAAAAAAATACATTAAAAGGTTTGAGTGATGTTCCTACTTGTCATATACCTCAACACTAGTTTGGCAATAGGATATTGAACTGAGTGTGAAAGTTTATATATTGTATACCATCTTTTTCCCCCAATAGCCTTTGAAAAAAAACAAATTAAAAAAAAATAAAACAAAAAAAAACCTCTCTCAATACTTGACATTTTAGCAAGTATAACTTGAACTTCAACTTTTTTTTTTTTTGGTTCTAAAAATTCAGGGATATTTCAGCTCATGTTCTCCTATGCCAACGTGTCACCTGTGTGTGTGTAAAGCTGTTATAGGTTAAATATATTATTCTCGGGCTTTTTGTTTGTTTATTTTTTTCTTTTTTTTTCAGGGATTTAATGCTTTTCTTTTGAATCCCTTCTCTAATTTTTCCTTGTACATGTATTGATGTAACTAAAACTAATTTTGTAAATTCGTTAGCTCTTTTTATTGTAATGAAAGCGTTTAAGAGATTTAGAATGTTTTGCCTGTTTCAAAAGAATAAACAAAAAGAAAGTAGAATGCACTGAGCTGATTAAAGGGAAAAAATGTAAGGCAGGGGTTTGGCAAGTGACTGTTTGCTAGAGTTGGTCGAGTCACTCTCTAAACAAGGCTTCTTGAATACTGTAATGAATAAAATAGAATATAAAAAGGTACAGTCTGTACAAGGGCTTCCCTAAACATGCAAACCTCCACGTCCCAGATATATCTTGTGCAATATACTGTAAGATTAAGTTTGGTCAAAAGAAATTTTATCTAACAGAATCACAACCTAATGAGTAAATCAAAGGAGGCCTTTGGGTTTAATGGTCAAATATTTATTATGGCAATTTTGTTTTTTAATTCTCAGTCTATGACTTCACCCACTGCATTGAAACAAAAGTTTCACCTTTTAAAAAAAAAAAAAAAAAAGAAAAAAAAAAAAAAAAAGATGGTGGTGTGTCAGATGAATTAAATCCTTAAAAATCTTCATCTTTCTGTGATTTTTTTTCTAACTATTTTTTTTTTTAAGTCCTGTATTATTCATGTAATCCATAGTAGATGTTTGGTTAACATGCCACGCACTGTCATTTGCCAAACTGCTGGCAGCCGGAGCAGGAAGCTTAGTTGGTGAATCAGTTTTGTATTGTAAATACCCAAACTGTAATTTTTGGTGTACAGAACCCTGCCTCAGTTGGAACGAATGACAAAGCAGACATAAAATTGCTTGTATAGGATTATCAGGTTGACTATAGCCATACTTGAAGATGCTTCTGAGTGGTGTCAACTTTACTTGAATGAATTTTTCATCTTGATTGACGCACAGTGGTAAAAAGTTCACTTCTAAAGCTAGTGGTTAACTTGTGTAGGAAACTTTAGCAGTTTGACACTAAGGTAATGAACTTCTGTGTGCATTTTCTATGCTTATGTTCTTTTT
>VZRU01015444.1:31381-67153 GCA_013398155.1 Pedionomus torquatus | reverse complement strand
TTTTTTTACTTTAGTTTCATTCATTTTCATGAAATGTTTGGTATGTCTATAAAAAGAATCTGAGGATGGTTATAAATACTGTAAGTATTGTAATGTAATGCAGGTTATTTGAAAGCTGTTTATTATTATATCATTCCTGATAACGCTGAGATGTGGGTGTTTTTAATAAAATTTATATTTATTTAATGCACTCTAAGTCTGTCTTGCAGAAACTTGTCTCGTCCTGTCATTTTTACCAACTAACAACAAAGCCAGCGCAGTGAAACATGACCCCTTGTACCAGCCATAGGTCAGGAACCCCCAGGGAACTGGACAACAGCTATAGAGCCAGGGAACCTGCTAGCCTGGGGAACTCACATAGAAAACTGCGTTACAAGAAATGGAGGAAGTTGCTCACTTCAGCAGCTTAGAAACTGAACGCATCAGCTGACACACCAGGACAACACAAGTTGTTCAGTGAAGCAGGCCCACACACCCACCTCCACCTTCCCCAACTCAAGCTCCACACTCAAATGAAATGTGGCACTAGGGACTTCAAAACAGGAGACCTGGACGTCACATTTATTCCTGGCTTTGGGACACTGGCACCTAGCTCAGGTGGCTGCTTCATAAAATCTGTGGTGTTTACAGTGAAGGAGGGAGGCATTTTTATGGGCTGGAAGAAGGTGTAGGGCATCACCACTGGTTTCCTGCTGGTGCTTGTGGACACAGATGAACGTGGCATATTCACTGTTGGAATTTCCCCACTGCTTGAGTAACATCCACAAACACACACCTGGCAGAGGCAGGACAAGGGGGAGTTTAGGGCATTTATTTGGACCTTCTTACGCATTTTTCAGTTGATTTCCAATTACTCCCAAGTGGTGGGAGGCTCCAATAGGTAGCATTGTTGTGCCAGGGGAGGTTTAGATTGGATATTAGGAAAAAATTCTGCACCGAAAGGCTTGTCAAGCGTTGGAACGTGCTGCCCAAGGAAGTGGCTGAGCCACCATCCCTGGTGTCAGTGCAGATGTGCTTAGGGACACGGTTCAGAGGCGGACTTAGCAGTGCTGGGTTGACGGATGAACTCAATGATCTCAAGGGTCTTTTCCAACCTAAGTGATTCTACAATTAAGTAAAAATTTTAAAATCCTTATGTATACTCTATTTTACACAAAGTAGAGAAGAGCAGAAGCAATAATAAAGCGTGTCTGAATCAACACCAGGACATAGATTCCTGCAGGCACCAGACAAAAAGCTTGTTTTCATGGTCCCTTCTTTTAATTTCAAGGGATATCAACACCAAATCCTGAAATACTCTTTTCTGTGGGAAGAGACAGACCTTGCTGTCTCCACAGCCGTGAAATGTTCCTGTGACAATTGGTACTTGGAAGCTTTTCCAGCTTTCTTGAAGACCCCGAGTTTGTTGCCAGCCCTGGTTACCCCCATCCATCAACGGCAACACATCCTGGAACAGCCCCTGCGTACTCTGTATGCTCTTAGACCTGAGTGCAAAAATTCTGTATTGTTCACAGCCCCCCAGCTCCCAGCATATTCCCAGCTGGAATGTCTTGTGGCAGGCTAGCACAGGGCAGCAGCCAAGTGCTGCTCTTTTCTGTGCACAGGTGCACTCAAATGCATTAGACAGCTGGAACCGACAGATGCACTCACTTTAGCAAAGGGTCTATCACCCCTTTAGCCTTCCCAGAAAAAAAAAAAACAACCCTGCCCTTAATGAACATTCCCACCAGCCGCCTTTTAAACACAAATGGCTCTCCCTTCAGCGCACTTTGACAGATCTTACTTCAGAGTAAGGCAAAATTTAAGACCAACAGGTGATTGTGCTCAAAGATGCCAAAAAGTATCCAGCCTGGAAGAACAGGGAAAAGGAAAACCATAGTTAAACAATGGGACTTCTTTCAGAGAAGCAAAGCACCTTCCAGAAGAAGGCAGGGATTAAGAAGCCGTGGGCAATGGCAATTTCTCCATATGTACATTTTCACCTCTACTTTCAAACAGGAATTTGGAAATACTTTTTAAAAATTCAAGTCTTTTCACTCAAGTAAAACTCAAAGCAGGAGAGCAAAACATGAGCCCTGTGGTTTACACCTACCTGCAAAACAAAGCTTATAGAAATGCACATTCTCTTGCCCGTGGGCTGTTGAGAAGAGCAGGGCACCGTGCCTGCCAGCAGAGCTGCAAGGCAGGGTGCTCTCTTACTTCTCCACTTGTGTGACACATCACGCTGACCTCCCTAAAGCTTGCTGGTAGCCCAGCAGCACCGGCATTAGAATTGGTAGATACGATCATCTCGGCAGCAAATTAATA
This sequence comes from Pedionomus torquatus, assembly GCA_013398155.1. Lineage (NCBI taxonomy): Eukaryota > Metazoa > Chordata > Aves > Charadriiformes > Pedionomidae > Pedionomus > Pedionomus torquatus. Next base: position 64,846 of record VZRU01015444.1, on the reverse strand, counting down.
CTCTACTATTTAACTGACACAGTAACTTTTTTTCCTCCTGAAAACCACACATCTGTCAAGTTCCTGTTAGATTCTACTGTTTCCCCAGTGCACATACAACTAATAATTTTGAGGCATTCAGTAAATGACCATTCTGTCAGAGGACTGCGAATTTCACCCCCACCAACTCACAAGCTACAGTGACAGTTCTCCCTCCATGCAAGAGTTTCCAGTTAAGTTTACGTATTAAGTACACCCTTTCACTTTGTCCTGTAAATTATTCCCTAAGTTAGTTTAATTGGGGCAAATATTGTACTTGAAGGGATTTTTGCAGAACTTGCAAGTTAGTTAGCCAGCCCCATGCTTTACTTGCCTCGCCTCTAACCAGCAAAGGGAATGTCTGGTGTGCATGAAGTCGGGACAGAAAGCATTGCCAATTGAAAGAAAAGGAAAATCCTTCCATTTAGAGGAAGAAACACCTTGCATCTGGTTAAGAAAGTGAGAAAGAAGAAGAAAAAAGGTCTTTTAAAGATCTACTGCTGTCCTTTCTACACTTTCTGGTCAACAGAGAAAACTGGGGCTTGAAGCTGTGCACTTGGTCTGCACGTTCTAGTACAGGGCACTCAATCCCCCAGCAAACAGCTCTCTGTAGCCACCCTGCAGCGGAGCCGGGTGCCACTGGACCCCCATCCACCCAGGGGAACACAAGGGAGGATCCTTACATGCCAGGCCATGGGAAAGGCAATTAGGTACTTCTTACAACATGGTATAAAAACCATACCCAAGGCCTTTCAGTTCAGAATTCTCCTTATTCTTGACTTCACTACAAAGCCTTGCTTCTGGGTTTGGAGCCTACACCTGTTTCTTCCAGATGTAGGAACAAGGCACCCCTCTTTCTCCTCCAGATCACTTTGCCATTAGTTCAATGGTTTGGTTACTCACAACCTTGATGTTCAGGTCCTCCTTGACTGAACAGATTCAGAGCACCACCTTACAGGATGTAAAAAGCTTAAAATATTCTGGGGTACACACAGGGTCATCACAGCATCCCCCTTCTTCCCACATCACATTAGAAGAAGTTGTTATTTGAAGGATATATGCTGTTCCACTTCCTTTTAGGATAGGGTTTAATGCTCATTGCAAAAACAACACCACTTTCTTGATTCTTAATCCCAGCAGAACCATGCCACTCGCTGCTGGAGGAGGCCACAAGAGGGTTTGCAGGTTGTTGGGTTTTTTTCCTTTTACAATCCAGCCAAGCTAATCAAGGTTAACCTGTTTCTCCCACTCAAGATTTCTTTGAACTAGCACATTAAATACTTTGTCTTCATAGCATTTTACACATGGAAAACCATCCAAGGGTAAGCACATTTCCTTCTAATGTCATGGCAACGTAGCTGTACACTCCTAAATCTCAGCAGTGAAGCCAGCCCGGTGCTTGGCAGGAGCAGCTTGGGATTGAGGTTCAGCTTCCTTTCAGCTGCCACTGCATTAGCAGCTGGAACCTCATTGGCTTTTCAGGCGTAATCATCTTCCTCTTATTTTTCTGCTCCTGTTGTGATTATTTGTAGAAATGACAGCACCGTTATCTTTTTGTATGCAAGCCTTCATACAGACCACTTTGGTAAAGAGGGTCTGGCTGGAGGGGATGGCTTAAAGTGCAGTCTGCTCTGAAAAGAGATGGGGAAAGTGGCATCCTGGGGCACCCAGTCTGCATTTCAATTATTGTTGTAGCTAACACGCCTGATTTGGAAGGGGGTGTGTGGCATTCCCACCCCCATCTATCCCACCCCAACTAGATGCAACAGATCTCCTCTGACTAGCCCTTCTCCCCACCTGTGTAGTCCTGGCTCTGTTGACATTTGTACAGGCATAAAGCTGGTCAGATGGCAGGAATCCAGTTCTAATTAATGGGAGCAAATGGTTTGCTATAAACAGAGGACGGGTTGGCATGAGGGGGGAGGTGACAGATGTCAAGCAAGGGGAAAACATCTATTAGCTGTTCCCTCCTCCACCACCACTCCCAGCACATTTGTTTTGCATGACAGCCCTTCAGTTCAGACCCCGTATTAAAACATCCAGGCTCCACATGCTGGATCTGTAGTCGAACCTTTACAGCATCCACACAGACTTCCAAAGGCAGGAGGATAGGATACTGGAAGGGACCGTATAAGGCAGAATTCTAAAACCTCAGGCTTGCCTGCTCTTCAAGAATTTACAGTCTTGTAATCAGTAACCCTGGCAAATCTCCCCTCTCCTTGTCTCTCTGCTGTTAACACTCTCCATACCAGAAGCAAGCATGCGTTTTGTCAGGGGGCTGAAGTTTGCAGATGTTTATTATCCCAGTTCCTAAGATGAAAACAACTGTACATTTGCTCCGGCATCTCTGGCATGAGATGCAAACAAGAGCAGCCCATTCCCACCTTGCTCCAGGCTCCTGCAGCACCCCACCCTTCAACAAGCTGCAGAAACTCCTCAGCCAAGCTGCTCCAGGGAAAGCAGGCAGCAGGGCCACAGCACAACACGCTCCTTCGAGTACACCCTGGGCTCCTCCTGTCCAAAACCCCAGGCAACAAACGGCAGCTCATCTAACAGCAGCAGAGAGGGAACGCATCTGCTCCAAGACAGTGACACTGCAAGGAGGTGCTGGGTGGTACCAGCCAAACTGAGGAGGTACAAGGAGAGTTTGACAGTTCCCACAGCACTCAAATCGCCAGGTGCAAATCCCAGACACACAGCGTGACAAGACAAAAGGTGAGCCTCTCACAGGACTACCGAGGACACAGGAAATATATTTGATCTGCTATCTTGGTAATTTTCCCAGCAGCAACACACTGGTGTTTTACAGACAGATTTATGACGCAGGATTCCTAGCCTTGGCGCAGGCAGAGGTCTGGTTTCCAGGTTAAATCAAATTGAAAACCAGATGTGCTTCTGTCAAGGAAACCAGGTCAAGTGTAGACACGAGGTTTCAGAGCTCCAGCAGCTGTGCCTGTTATGTGAAGGAAGCAGTGCTGCCTCCTCCTCCTCCTCCTCCTCCACATTCGCTATTGCTGCACAGCAGCAGCTGCTTCCTTGGGAAAGGCAGGCAAAGCAGCTTGCTTAGACATACTTAGACCCCTTCCCCAAATCCACCACCCCCACCACTTTCGGTGCAAGAAGGAAAGAAAAAAAAATAAAAAGCTTCACAAAGTTTGAAGAGGACCTCACAAATTTCCACGAATAATCCAACAAGCGTTCCTATGTGCTCTCTTCATGTATTTGTAGTAAGGTGTTATAGAAGTACTCAAACACACAGCACAGTGCACGTGTCAGCAGGTATAGCTGATGTAGCTGCCAGCGTTAGCAGCCGCTTCCCTCCTCTTCCTAAGGAAGCAGTTTGCTGCCACTTGATAGCCACCGGTTACACACGGCTGTTAGACGTGTCTGCAGGTAGATCTCCACGGCATCATTTTTGGACTATCACTCTAGGAAAAACACTGCCCTCTTTTGGGGGGTGGGGCTGCGTGTTATCCTGCTGATAAAAAACACACCAAAGAGATTTGCTGCATATTTGGTGCCTGCCTGCCTCCAGAGCACAGACTCAGATGTGAGCAGACAGTGTTTGATCTGCGGAAGGCTCTGCTGCTAGCGAGTACTCCCAAACAGCTCCTGCTAAAGAGCAAAGAAAGTTCTTGCTTGTTCAGTTAACTCTGATCAATCAGCTACAGTCAAGAAGAGAGATTATACATTGCACGTGACCGCTTGCCACAGAGGCTAGAAAGAGTTCTCTTGCCTACCACACACGCAAACATTTCCCAAAAATGCACCTGGGCTCCTGTTCGGAGCACGATCAACATTTTAAAACAACTGCCAGGAGAGGGTGAAGCCTTCACTGCAGAGGAGAGCACAAGAGTCCAAGACATGCCCCTTCTCAAGGAAGGGGATTCCTCCTGCCATTCAACCCAAGTTATTAGAGAGGGAGAGAACTATGCCTAAGGGGAAGCCTCACTTTGTTGGATGGGAATGGAGAGCTCTGCTGCCTGTTCTCATTTCTGCTTATGGATGTGCTGTTAATACTAAACAGCACATTAAAAGACAGTGCTCAGAGATAGCACTTGACCCCTGCTGCCTCCTTTGTAGGCAAGCACCTTCCCTAGTCAGCTCTCTCTTTCCCCAGCTATGCTTTAAAAACAGCCAAAACAGAGGCATGACGCTTGTTGGGAGCTCAGTTCCCCTGAGTAATGAGCCCATTTAGATCAGAACTTAAACACTTTGTTTTGGGGTCAGGTCATGCTTCCTGTGACCTGAGAACTACAGCTACGAGATATGCTGTGGGACCCCCATTCTGACCAGTCTGGAGCAAGTCTGAAAGCAAAAACTAGCTGTTCATAGATGTCAGGAAGATGCATCACCTCCAGGGGTAAGTAGTGCCTGAATATACAGACCACAGTTCTGGATTTCAGCATCTAAACTCCGCTTGAAACCTGCTTTAGGCATCCAAGCCCCTTGAACTGCGTTTCCCAGTCCCAGTTCCCTTGCAAAAGGGGCTTCTCCAAATCACATGGGAATGCTATAATAATAAATACATTAAAAGTTTAAGTGTTCAGATGCTATGGCATCAGCACTTGAATTACATATCCTTGAATTGGGAGAGCTCAACTGCTATCTTTTCTGTTTATGTTAACTTTCTTCTTTCCTGCTTTAAACTTCCACCCTTTACAAGATAAACCCTACTGAAACACTTGGCTTTTCCTCATCTTTGCCTTAAAAAATACCTCCCCTTCAGAGAACTGTTCCATTGTCAACCCACAGTTTATTTAAAAAAAAAAAAAAGAGGGGGGAGTGGGTGAGAAAGAATGAAAGCGAAGGCTTTCTATAAAATCTTCCAGTTCATCTAGCCCATCTCAAAGCAGGCATAGACAAGAATAACTGCTCAGCATGAATGGAAAATTGTTTTACTAGATGTGGAAGGAAAAGCATTGATTCAATCTCACAGACACGAGAAGTCAAAATTGCACATAGTTGCCATTAGTGCTCTTGCTGCTGTGAAATCTGAAAGGAGTGGAATGGCCACTCGTTCAGAGGCCAACATAAAGGCAATGAAGGAAACCAAAATTACTCCTCTGAATTTCCTCTCACCACTGCTGTAATTGGGCACCCCAAGGTATTCTCTTCTCAGCCACAATGGTGAGCAGTCAAACCTGTCACTGCATACAGAGTAGGTAGCACACAATTGACAGCCAGGACAACTTTTTCAGTGATTTTTCATAGTATGATCAATAAAATATTTCATTATGACCCATAAAAATCCTATTTGCATCATCAAGAAATGGGAAAGATGCTGTCACATCTGGGAAAATAAAAAATACACCCCCTCCCAAGATGCAGATCTGCTGACTGCTTTTTTTTCCAGTAAAAATCCATACAAGATGATTTCTTTTCCGATTCTAATCATACCACATGAAGTACTGGCTACAAGAAGAAATAAAGAAAAAACCACCCACCAAAAAAAAACTCCTCTAGCTGAAAGTTGATTTTCAGCAGTGCGTTTGGAAGTGCCACACAATTCAGTAACCATGCTTCTAGTTGTCTTGGACAGCAGGTTCAGCATAAAAAAATCCTAGCTTTCAGCTTTACAAGCATCGTCTCGTTGGGAAATAACTTGCTCAGAAAAACTGCACAACACACTACACACAACAGCCCAGCCTGCAAAACTTTTCCACTTTTTCACCTTCAGTGAACTGCCCCAAGTGTAAAGGCCAGAAGCACATCTCACTGCCGGCTTACAGCTCTGCAGGCAGAAGGGTCATGTCCCAACTAATCGGTGGGGATCTCCACAGGGCTGCTGGGACTGCAAATGGCCCTGGGGCAAAGGGTGCTTCTACTCAAACACACTCTCTACTCTATTGGGGTAAGGGAATCAGAGGTGAAGATACTTAAACTCTCTTCTTTAGTTTCCATATATGTAGAAAGCAAACCCCCCACTTCCTCCCCCTCCCCTACTCTCATCACTCTGGTTTAAGGGAAAGAACGAAGCAATGTCGTGAAGTCTGTAGAAAGTACATGGCCAAATTAGCTACAAGCTCTTGGAGCCTTCCAAGGTTTTCAGAGTGCACAGCTTGAAACCTTTTAAAGGCACCTGATTATTGGAATATAGACAGGTACTTCAGCTTCTTTTTAACGTCTCACATTAACCACCCAGCACTCAGCCAGCCACTTTGAAAGGTATTTGAGTGCAGACCAACTGTAGATCAGATCAGACTACCTAAATGGCCATTGCCACACTTCAGATTTTATTTTTCCTTTCTCCAATTACAGATTTATAAAGGCAGCCTTTGTTTATACAATTATTTTGGTTGCTCACAAAATAGTCCATGGTACACTGCAAGACCTGGGATACAAATAGTGCAAACTCTGGGAGATGGTTTATGAGATGTGCCGTTTCCTCAGAGCCTGGCTTACAAGGCTGAGCCCAGGCTGTGAAAGCTATTCAGGACAGTGCTGCCCTGATCCTCTCACCCCTTCAAGACTCAAGAAATCCTCACAACAGCTTAGTCCTCCAGAGGTCCTTCCCAAAAGGCAATTCATAAAGTTTTAAAGCACTAAGATTACCCTGGATATAGGGCTTGTGGGAAGTCCTGTGGGAATATCCTGTGGCAAGACAACGCGGCCATTCTATGGAGAACCACAGAGTGGCTGTGAAGGTGTAAGAAATGACACAAAAGCAAGTGGACTGCACTCACCCTTACCCATTTATCAGTTTTTGCAGAACTCCAGCCAGGTTCTACACAATTTTTACTCCAAGATGCACACAAGCTGTATGAACAAGAACCTTGTAACCACTACCAACCGCTGCTGAGGATTTCTGAACGTATCGTATGTGACGGATTAAAGACTGGCTTGAGAGAGGGAAAATAGAGATAGCTCTGTCTCATTCAATTTCCTCCTTAAAAGAAAAAAAACACAGAAGTAGTAAAAAATCAGCATAATCCTGGCATAATACAGAAATGGGGAGGAGAGGAAGGACAGTGCGAGGAGAGAGATTGCAACACTTTGTTGCTGTGAATGCGATTTTACAATTGCCTGTTGCAATGCTGCAGGAAGCGAGGCCGAGACAAAAGGGATCATTTACCCAGCACAGACAGGCTACAGAGGGTCCGGTTTCCCATTTACAACAGGCTTCCATCCAACAGGCTCTGCAAGCTGGGACCTGAACGCAAACCATGACCAGACAATACTTCCTACAGAGCGCACCCCTGGGAATGGAGCACGAGGAGGTCTGGAGTAAAGTGAACCCACAGGAACAGCAGGGAAATCGATCGGGGCAGCCAGAATACAGGTTTCAGAGATGGCACCACCGCCAGAGCAACAGTATCAAGATGTCAATGATTCCCAAAAGTCTCAATGCTCTTTGGAGCCCACATGAGTTTATGCAGTTTCAAAATTCCTCCAGGAATTTGAAGATTTGCTTCTCTGCATCCATTTATCAGGTGCTGAAGGGATCTATTTCTTCAACATGCTAGAAACAAAGTTTAGTCAGCATCATCACCCTAGCCATTACTTCTGTAACAGCTCAGGCTTCCCTGCATCAGTAACGAGACCTCTTCTTTCTGCTATGTCAATGAACAACAAATTAATCTAATCACTTCAAGTACTCTCATGTGGGAGCCACAGCCAAATTGTGGGGGTTTATATTTTGATTTTAAGGCACCTCGAAAATGAGAAAGGAGAAATGGAATTGGGGATGACTAATTCCCTTAGGCTGGAAGATGGCATGATGACTGGATCACTGACAAAGATAAATTATGTTCAGAAAGTCTAGAAAAAAGTTAATACACTTTAACAAAACAAGGAAACAGGATGGTAAGGAAGCCTCAGGAGTGAATGCCAGAACTTCCACACACATTAGAAGAAAAATCAGTCTCACTCTTTTTCAGTATCTTTTACAAGAAGAAAACACATACACTTCTGTAACCAAAATAGACATCTTGTAAAACGACCTGACTCATTCTGGATACAGTCAGCACGCACGTTTACTTATTTGGTTGGTAAACTGACAGTAAGTTGTCTAAACAAGCTAAGATCACCATCTAGTTCCTCCACCATCTCTGTGCCAGCCTTGCTCACACTGGGCTTGTCCCCTCTGAAACACAGACCTATTGAACCATTGCTAATTAGCGCTCCTAAGCCTCCACCCAGCACAACTGGGAGCTGTGTCGCAGTTTGAACGGCCACGCTTCTAACACAGTTTGCTCCTTATCAGCCAAAGGGAGAGGTTTCATGCTGCAAAGTAAACGCTTGCGAGCTCCGCAGGAAGAAAGCATAAGCTATGATTTCTTGCTGTAATGCACAGAAAGTATTAGCAACGTAGGTAAACAGAGAGAAAGGTCAGTAACAGCCAGTAATAAACCAATTACACTGCTTAGCTGGAACTCAGAATCTTAAAATTAGTAAAAGTCTCGCTGAAGCCTGAAACGTTTCCAGATGCAGGCAGTTTCTCCTTTGCTTACTATCTCAAATTTCATTTTGGTAACCCAGTATCATTCCTCTTTATGAAAGGTATTACCTGTTTTTCTTAGGCCCCAAGCCACTAACATAGTTCAGACATACAACCTCTTGTGCTCAACCAGATACTTGCTTCCAAAACGTGTTACTTGCTACATTAACACAACAATTATATTAATGCTGTATTAAAAATTTAGACAATCATTAGCTCTAAGAGCATTTTATCACAGCCTGGAAACTGTTCAATGCAGGAAAGGATTTCTCCATACATCACAGAACTCCTTCTCTGTTTCTACCAGTAGCATACACAAGCTTTTTACTTTCTCACAGCGTATCACGAGAGCCTTAATCACAGCCTTGCATTCATCTCCTGCCACATCAAACCAGAACACAACACACCCCACATCATGGCCCATCCTTGGTGTTGCTCACAGAACACCTCCAGGCAGGGAGCCAGGGACACAGAATTACAGACAACCTACTCTCTCCAAGGCTATTTTGTCACATATGGAACACAGAAAGGAGGTGGATAGTTACACCACAGGATGCAGCAGCACAACCCAGAGTGGTTTTGTCATTTATAACTGGATTATTTTTTCATTTAATTAATTAAGCCTTTTTTTTTGTTTTCTGAAAGCGATATAGTGCAAACAAGCAAACCAACAAAAAGTTTCCACCTATCCCCTGTCAGTTGTCAGATACTCCATTACATGAAGTATTGTCACAGATTTCAGTGATTTCTTTCCTGGCAGGGCTGATAGCTAACACCACGGAATTTAACCCAAAGGGGAACTTGAACAGCTCTGCAGGTAGCATTTACAGGATCTAACTGATCACCAGGCCTTGAATGGAACTTGGGACTTTGTTAACAGAACCACTGAGATTACCCAAAGCCCAGGGACAAACAGGTATGTCAAGAGGAGACACAGGGGCAGACAAGTGACACAGCCCAAGATCCCTGGCAGAAGCTCCTACAGCTTGCTCAGACCCTTCAAGGGTCAAGAAGCAGTAACGCTGGTTCATGATGCATATCCCCTGATTAAAAGTAAGAACCTCTAGTCCTACTCTTAGAACAGGAGTAATTTCCTTCAGACCACAACTAGTTTAGCATTCAGTTGAGATGTGGTAATTAGACCTTAAAGCTCCTCTCTCTCTGGAAGGGATCAAAATTTAGAATTCTGTGCTCCCAAGAAAGCATCCTAACACTTCAGCTAACAGTATCCCAGAGCCTGAACTTCTTCCTCTTTTCCAAGGGCTGCTCTTGCATTTATCTTTATACAGAGAAGAGCATGAAACACTAGAACCTCCCTCTCCACATCAGATATAGGCACTCAGCTGCAATTCTCTCAGGTTGCAAGATTAATTCAGAAGGATGGATGAAGGCTGCTTCTACTGAACAACAACCCATTCTAACCTTACCAGAGAACTCCACTATGAGGCATGAGGGGGGGATTCCAAGCCCTGAGTCCAAGGAAGTAATTATGCTTGTTGCACCCTCACAATTATCAACTACCATCATTTCCTTCCTCTTTCTTTTAAGCTTTGCATCTCAGTCCTACTGTGAAGTGTCACGATGCATCTGCCATTTTATGAAAAGCATTATGCTTACAGAGTGCCACAGCACTATATTTGAGATGGCTGTAAAGAGCAATAGTCCTGTTAAATCCTGTCAGCCCAGTTGCACTACACAGGAAAGCAACACAAACTATGAGGTACAAAGTAAAACCATTAATCCTTGCCCTTCACAACAGGCCCTGATAAAAAGCCCTACCTATCTTTCCTGTAGGCCAGTTAAGCTGTTCAGTACTTTCCAGACACACCGGGTAACCTAACCATGCTCTTTCTTAAAGCGAGCCTTAACTTTGGCTAGGCTGATTTGACATCTTAGGAACAAAGCACTACATTAAAAAAACTTTACAGCTTTAGGAAAAAAGAGTACTAAACTGAACCTACCTTCTCAACTTGCTTCCCCCTAAAGGCTGCTAAGATTTACCTTGAAAAGCACGGTCTCCCTCCTTTGCATCATAACCTGCCTCCAGAGGCAGCTGGCCTTTGCTGGTCACCCTGGGAAGGGGAAACCTACCTACACCTGTGGAGAGCAGCCCCCACCCCAGCGCTGAATTGGTCCCAGTCACACCCACTCAGCACAGCTGCAAACACCCCCAGTCAGCCCCAGTCACCGAAGAGCAGGTGAAAGCATTACCAAAATGTGGTAGTATTGGGTCAAAAGCAAAGTGGTTGGATTTGGATGCTTTTTTCCTCAACACTGCCTGTGATTTCCACCTGTACGCTAAAATACTGTGCCCTTAAATGATTCTGTCTCCTAGGCATGATAATTTATCTTAAAAAAAAAAAAAAAGGTGGAAATGACAGAACCTGCTTTTTGCATTCCTCCTAGTTAATTGAATTTGATTGGGTGGGGAGGAAGGGAACTCTCTTTCTGCCGGTTTTGTTACCTTCTGCGTAATGCCGTAGCTCACCTTTTCCCTGAGTCTACAGAACCCGGCCATCCCTTGCTCAACAGCAAATTCCCATTCCTGCAGTCCAGACAGTTTCTGTGGCTCCACAGCAGACTGTCTGAGATTTCTGTCTAGGGCACAGAAGCATAATTATACTAATTATGTGGGAGAAAAGATAATAGATACAGAAATTCTTTTCCCTAATCAGCTCTAGGTCAAATCTTTACCTACAGCTAACATGGAAATAATCTATTAATGAGCCCACATAAGGAACCAGCGTAGTCACAGCACTGCAAACACAGAAAGCCATAATTTGCAACAAATGGGTTAGAGCTACTTTCTTAAAAAATGGCAGAGTCTTGGGTTTATTTAACTGAAGACATTAGTGTCTTGAAACTACAATTGCCTCAGTGCTTGGTCTTAGCTTAGAAGGAAGATGGCATCCATCCAAAGCAATGAATGTAATATACTTGGAATTTCAGAGTTCAGGGCTACCAGAGTCAATGCTGAAAGTCCAGAGCAGCCTTTGAAAATGCCAATGCACTATATCATATTATGGTATATATGGTATATACTATACTATAGTGTAGTATACTATTTCTTATTTCTCCTGCTTATTGAAAAGAAAGATCCCCTTCATTTCTTGAATACTGGTAATGCATAAGCCACCAGGACTTTGGGCAGCTTAGAGCTTTCTAGTGAAACTGTACTGTTCTTTTTCTTGTACAAATATTTTATTATGTATTTTATACACAAGTAGGACACTGAGACATTGTTAGGTCCACAGAAACATCAGCGCGGGCTTTGCACATGCTACAGCTGGATTTTTTGGTAACTACTGGTAAATGTCCTACCATCAGTAGAAGTGCAGGGAGATTCAAGGAACTGATTTGCGGTGCTGTACCATCTATGCTTCTAAAAGCAAAGAGATGCAAGCATTATAAGGTAACCTCGCTATGCCTTTGCTGTCACTATGACTGATAAGCTTTATCAGGATAGCAAGCTGGAAGGAAGTTTGTGTTTTGTTTCCCCTTTTTTCAGGAAAGAAACTGTTGGGCAGATGCGAATCCTGACGGACGGCTGCTCTAAGAGCAGGCTGCAATGCAGGGGGGACACAGGGGGACACGTCACCTTAGCTCCTGTAAGTCTGTTTCAAGCAGTTGAAACATAACTGTAGCTATTGGGGGTGCTGCTAATGCTTATTTAATATCATAGAACCATAGAATGGTTAGGGTTGGAAGGGACCTTAAAGATCATTGAGTTCCAATCCCCCTGCCATGGGCAGGGACACCTCCCACTAGACCAGGTTGCTCAAAGCCCCATCCAGCCTGGCCTTCAACACCTCCAGGGATGGGGCATCCACAACTTCTCTGGGCAACCTGTTCCAGTGCCTCACCACCCTCACAGGAAATAATTTTTTTCCTAGTATCCAATCTAAATTTCCCCTCTTCCAACTTAAAACTGTTACCCCCTGTCCTGTCAGTACACTCCCTGACAAAGAGTCCCTCTCCAGCTCTCCTGTAGGTTCCCTTCAGATACTGGGAGATATGCAGACTGCTCAGAGGAAAGTTTGGAAAGAAAGTAGTACCAAATGCTACCTTTTCTCTGTACAAGCACATACTTCAGAAGTATTGTGGTACTAATGCTCCCTAAGGTACAAGCTATTTACTTGTGGACCCAGGTTTTTAGCACAGCAGCACTACACAAAAGCATTTAACTATTTTAGTATCTAGATTTTTCTCTTCACGTGCAGTTCAGCATGTAGCTCTGCCCCACTGCCCTGCCTACCCCTTTGCTCTCATGAAGAAGGGCAACATCTCTACTACACAGCGTGGCCAGAGGAAGCAGCAGTTTCCTCACCCTTCCTTAGTGGCTAGAGCGCTCATTCAGGATGCGGGAATTAAACACAGTTCCCTGTCTCCTTGCTGGGACTCAGATCCATCCATTCACTTTCACAAGGGCTGAACTTCATCAGAAAGTGGAGACCCAAACACTCCAACCTCTCAGCCATAGTGTAAGAAGACTGCTCTGAGAGCTGCCTGGATTGAGCACTGCAGGGAGAGCAGCCAGTCTATGGTTCAGGTGAGACAGATGCACCACATCACTCAGTCCTGAAGAAAGGGCAGGCACTTCTGAAAACAGCAATAGCAGGACTATGTGACTGTGAAAAACTAGGATCAAATAGTCTCCCAGTTCAGCTGATCACTAGCTGGCTGTGATGGAGGTTGTACTAGTCCTTCCTGCAGAGCAATGCCTGTGACACCAATGTTCCACATCAGAAGGGGAAGAGACCGTATCTCTTATCTATGACAATCAGACCCACCAGAACAGACCCCAAGCACAATGGTTCCCAACAACTAAGAAATAAAGAAACCAAAGGACTAGCTGCCTCTTCAGGAAATAAAACAAACAATATCCAAGCCCGTGCTTGCTGCCCTATCACTTATTAAAACTTCCCAACAAAAAATTAGGCTAAAACTTTGTGTCTGCTATTTTTATTTGCCCATTTCCTCCCACTTTGTTGATTTGGTGACACATGTGAGAGCCCACACAACATACAGTTTGGGCATTTTACTTTCCATCCTCTCTGGGATAACGTTCCATACTTTATGGCTAACCAGCAACCCAGGATCGTAGCCTGAGAAACACAAACGTAACAGTGATTCTTCAGATACCACAATCTTTTTTTTTTTTTAAAAAAAAAAAGCTTTCATGTCCAAAGATAACTGGGAACAACTATCCAAAGCAAGGCAAGGCAGTAGGACCTGTCTTGTAGTAAGAGAAATCTGAAAACCTCACATTGAAGACAGAAGTCATAGCTGGTTTGTTTGTGATTGTAGCTAAAGTTTGGAGACAAATAAGAAAAGCATTCACTGCAACGAAATTGTTCAATTCAGTTGCAGGAATGGGAGAACTAGCTGACACACTAAACAGGATAAACCAGCTCATACCGGTTTAAGTAAAACACCCTAAATAACAATGCCAACACAGTGTGTCAAATCACTGAAGCAACAGAGCCAGAGATCAAATTGCTGTGGGGTGATCAACAAGTCCTCCGAGACAGGTTGCTCATCTTCAAAGAACTGGTATTCACCTACTGATTCTTAAAGGTGCCTAATGCTCTTATACCCAAAGATTCTTTATAAAAGCTTACAATGTCAAAATGATAGTAAAGAGGAGGTATGAGCGTGGTATGGAGAGCATCTAAGCTTTGTGAAAATGCACCTTTTTTTGGCTGTGGATATCACACAACTCTCAATGTATACAGGATGGTGAAAAGCACTACTCTCCTTCCAAGTCCCCTCTTCATGACTCTGCTGTCGTCACGTCTCACGTTATCTTTTAGACTCTCATCCTGAGCAATAAACAGCTGAAATGGCCTCGGCTGGTGCACATGTGAGGAGACAGACATCATGCAGAAATTACTTCATATTGCTGCATACTGAATTTAAACATATCCACAGTGCCATGGGCTTCTGGTCTGGCTGGTTCTAGCACCTCTGCCTCAGTATGCCCCTGTGCTTTGAATTAACAGTTCGATCTCAGCACCCATCTCAAATATTATCCTAGAAATGACATTACAAAAGTCCACTTTTATTTGTCCCATCACTTACAGATCCCAGCTGCCTGTTTTTCAGCTCCCAGAGTAGTTTGCTTGTTCCTGACCTTTTTGGTGTTTTTCAGGAGTGGGGCTCTGTTTTGATTTGAAAGCGGGAGAAAGAGAAAGGAAAGTAACTCTTCACCTTAAAAAAAAATAATAATCTGTGAACATGAAAGCTGTGTGTTCTTTTTCAAGCAATGCATGTTATTTCCTGCCTTTTTATTTGTGATTGCAATTATTCTTGTGTTGATAATGTCAGAAGGCAGTCTGCTCACTTTCAACTATGTTGACCATGCAAAGAAGATTTTAATCTAAACAATAAGCAGATTCAAGCCAGAAATAAACATGTTGGTTTCCAAGTAAAGGCAAACTAGAGCATATTCTCAGAGTAAAACTTTTCAGGACCGATTCCATGGATATTTCATAAGTGAAATAAACTGGCAACAGCCCCTTTATTGACAATAAAAGCACAAAACACAGCAATTCCAAACATGATTTCCATTTCTTAACAGTTATACAGATCACCCCTTTCAGGGTTTTTTTGGTGTTTTCTTTTAAGCGATTACACAGCATACATGTAGTTAAACAGAGGATCCAAAATGCATCTGCCCACCCTTGTCATTGCTGCATTTCCCCTGACCAATTTACTAAAGAACAAATTACGCTGCAGATTTATGGGTCTGAAAAAAGCCATAAGAGAGAATCTGATTTGCATAATTGAAGTATCACCATTAAAATAAACATTATTTATTACCACAAAAAAAGCAACAAAATTGAAGGGGTGTTATTAGGTGGTTGCTTGCATTGAAATGGGGAGAAAGGTCAAAAGCATTTAGCATTTTTTAAAAAGGAAAAATATCTTCAAAGCGGGTCACTTCCAAACACCTAATTCATTACTAACAGCAATTCACTGTAACTCCCATAATTTATGAATCCCAAGGATGCACTCAAACATCTGCAATTTCTTTATTTCATTTTCTTTATACCGTTAGCTTAAAATTTTGATGAGCCATTGTGCAGGAAACAAGTCACAAAGTTGAGGATTGCTATTGCAGAAGAAATGAACCCAGCTGTTCACCAAGATCCAGAAAGGATTATTTCCTGTGACAGGTCATAGCAGAGGATTTTCTTGCTGTTGTTTAATACCTGCAACAGCTGAAAAAACAGCTGCTTAGTTTGAACAGTTCAAAATTCCCCAATGGAAAAAAAACAAAACAAAACAAAACAAAAACAAAAACAACCCTTTGTTTTTTACGGGTTTTTGTGTTTCAGGGGTTTGTTTGGTGGGTTTTTCTTAAAGAAAGAAGAAAACTATGCAGAGCTTGCAACCAATTTGTACAAAATCCCTCAAAGTCATATAATCCCACTCCTCTTTTACCAAATCATAGCAGTCTTTCATGAAAAAAAGCAGAGTAGGCATGCCATAAGAGCCTCATGAAATAACCAAAGCTGTTATAAATACATTCAGTACAGGGTACTGAAGTCTTGGAGTACTTTCAGAATGGCACATAAATATTATGTAGGCAGTAGCAAAGAGCCTCTGACTTCTCCTGCCCCTCCACCAAAGTGGTTGTGACCACCCCTGACATGGTAGGGCAGCATCCTGCCCAGTCCTTTAGGGTACTTTTTGCCTTGTGGAAGACAGACTCGCCTTTAGGTATGGTCTGACTCCTTATTCCAGCTGCTTCTCTTTCTCTCTCTCCTTGTAATCACAGGAAGCTAAGCTAGTATCTCAACAACTCCAGGGTGCTCAGATCCACAAACTTTCTCCAGGAATTGCTCCATCACCATATCCAGCCACATGTGCCTCTTCCATCCTTTTCTGATGTTTTCCATGACACCAAAGGATTACAGCAACAGAACTGAATTGGCCACCTCCCTCTCTGCTTTTCCCTTCTCTACCTGATTTTTACATTTGCCCTAAGTTTAGAGTATGCGAACAACGGGACTGATTCAGCAGTTTAGCCAACAAGCAACACCAGCACTGCCTTGCTGCACCTTAGTGGTAACAACTCCTTTTCAAACAGGCTGAGGGCAGTAATTCACTTGGCTTCCCTTAGTCTAGGTCAGGACTGCCCAAACTGCAGTATGCACACCATGCATGATGTGTAAGGTAATTCAAAGAGATACATGCTAAAACCAGCCCAGTCCACGGTTGTTTCTCTGGGGGAAATGGGGGCAGTAAATACTGCCCATGCAGCTGAATGCATCTTCCTGTGCCTGCCAGCAGCCTAAGACCTGCCAGCACCTTGTATGAAAAATTCAGTGCTGAAGGTGGAAACTGGCAATCTTTGAGCATTTACTCATCTGCACAAAAATTCTTTGTGTTCCTTTGCCCTCTAAGCCTGTGCTCTCAGGTATTTCACTGTTCACTATTTTCATGTGTCCCAGCATGAAGCACAGCACCAGAGACCCTCCCGTGCCACATGACAGTGGGTCCCAGCAGTCTCTCTGCCTTCCCCTTCCCTGTTTTATCTTTCTGAAGTAACCAACAAACTACTTAGTGAGGATGTGAATAGTGTGACCACACAGCTGTGCTCTGTCATCTGACTGCCATGTGGCATCAGCTTGGAAGGTAATCTGTATGAAGCATCTTCATATCAAAGGGTAACAGTTTTAAATTGGAAGGGGGGAGATTTAGATTAGATATCAGGAAGAAATTCTTTCTTTTCTCCCCAGCCTTCCTGTAGGCCCCCTTCAGGTACTGGAAGGCTGCGATTAGGTCTCCTTGGAGCCTCCTCTTCTCCAGGCTGAAGAACCCCATCTCCCTCAGCCTATCTTCATAGCAGAGGTGCTCCAGCCCCCTGATGATCTTCGTGGCCCTCCTCTGGACCCGCTCCATCAGGTCCGTATCATTCCTATATTGAGGGCTCCAGCCCTGCACACAGTACTCCAGGTGGGGTCTCACCAGAGCAGAGTGGCAGAATCACCTCTCTGGATCTGCTGGCAACACACCTTTTGATGCAGCCCAGGGTGTGATTGGCCTTCTGGTGCACACTGCACTTTAAGGTCCCTTCCAACTCTAACCATTCTATGATCTTACATTCTCTCTTCCCTCATCTCCTAGAGATCCTAAGTCTCCTTGAGATTCAAATGGCATTTTTCCACAAGAGGTATTGAGACATTGGTCAAAAACTCATTTCAACATCAAGAAAGCAAAGTTCAGGACATTCAACCAGAAGTCTTGCATCTGGGAGAGGAAAAGAAAAAGCAATGTCAGTAACTCCTCCCGTCTCCCTGCACACCTCCATAGGAAGCAGTCCGCTTCCAGGAAAGCAGCCCTGCGAGCTGACACGCTGCATCACTTCCCCTTTCCTGTTCCTGTCCCAGTGCAGGCAGCGAGAGGGGGAGAAGCTCTGTGGTTACCCTCTCGGCCCCTTCTGCCAGGCAAGGAAGAGCGAGGACAAGGAAGGAGAGGACTGCTGAAGAAGGCAGCAGCTTAGCTACCCCTGCTGATGGCAGGCAGCAGTGCGGGGCACTGGCTGTTACGGGACAGCCCGCAGGGGTGGCCATCCCTGCTCCTCTGCCCGGGTCTTGGCCAACTGAAGGGCAGTCTGGAGAAGCTGCTGCCATTCCTCACGGCTCAAGATCAAGCTCTGTGGGTAGGTGTTTAACCAAGTCACCCAAAGGTCACTAAATGACTCAGTCTGCAATAAAACTTGAAAGTCCTGATGCTGTAAATCTGCCACTTGCTATAACCACTAAATCACATATAGAAATCAACATCTGTAATATGTCTTCAGTTTCACAAAGCATGACTGCACTTTAAATTTGAGATCTGGAATGCAAGAGACGATTTTCCAACTACTTTCAAGAGGAAAAATTAACTCAGACTTAGCCTGTTGTTTGTTTTGGATAAAGTTTTCATACAAGCTTAATCTTTACGCATCTCTCTTCCTCCCTCCAAACATACTTTCTTAAGGTTTGAGCTTCTTTTCATTTGTCTGCACCACTGAACTAACTTCCACATGTGATCACCTTAATGAAAAAGCACGTTGTCTGTTCTAACTCTTTACAAGGAATTGGACAAAGTCACTGAATACAGGGCCATGGGGAACATAAAAAAAATTTTGGAAAACCATGGCAAAGGCATGACCAAAAGTTAAAGTTTCTGCCAACGTGGAAATACTCCTTCCGTTCCTCTTGACATTTCTAACTACTGTTTTCCCTTTTGGGTCAGTGTCTGCATCATACAGGATCTTTTCTTGAGAGGACACTATAACAAGGAAAATAACACAAGACAGCCTAAGAGCTTGATGGCTTTAAGAAGTGAATGAATCAACTGTTCCCCCTAAACTCATCTTCCTTTCAGAAGTGGCTGGGGCCTAAAATAACTGGGGAAGTTGAGGCTACCATCTGTATAACCCCTTTCTAAGCATCACAGTCTGACCATATTTTCAGAATGACAAACAAGCTGTTGTGGTCAAACGGTGACCAGCAAACCCGTCACAGGGTTTTGCTGAGTGATACAGAAAAGCTGATGGGCACTGAGAAACAAATAATGGGGAAAAAAAAGGGCCATCGTTTGCTCCCACTCACAAGTACAAAACTGGACCAGTAACACACAAGGTGGGGAAAAAAAGATCCCTGAAAAAATCCACTTATTTCTCCATTTTTCTTCACAGTCACCTTAGGAAAATGAGAGAGAGACTAGGGTTCTATCTATCACTTCCATATTGGGATGGGCCTAACTAGAATTAAGGAAGGGGAAAGGAGGAAAAAAGAAAGACGAAGAAAAAAAATGGCCTAGTGCTTGCCAACAGACCATAAAAGTGCTGTTTAACTTCTCCTTTCCGTGCTCCTCAGATGGTTCTCTTTTTCAGATGGAAAGGGGAACTGTAGAAAGACAGACTTTTCTCATCCTCTTTCCAAACTGGCAGGATGAACACCCAGGGTTTGAGGTTGTTGTTAGGGGGCTGGTGTTTGAATTTTTAAATTATTTTTTTTGAAGGCTGAATGCTTGTTCAAATTCTGAGTTTCATGGTCACGTCATCCTATCACTAGATGTGACTCCAGTAGGCAACAACCTCTTCATTACTGTTTAAAACAAAGCACAAGTTTTATTCCTGCATTGCAGTCCCAGTTCTGACACAATCTATGAACAGACCGTTTCCCCTGACTGCAACAGAGCAGAAGAGAAGTCCATCACTTACTGTTCACACCATGCCTTGCTCTGAATTACCACTTCCTCATATCTGCTGCTTTGTTCAGTTTGTCCCTCTGTTAGCCATTCCTACCAAAATGCCCCTGGTTCAGTTACACAATCAAAACTGTTTATCTTTGCAAGCCTGATCTGAGAGGTGGAAACTTCATGAGGCGTTTGCTACAGCATATACTATGCATCCACAGTCTTTTGGGGACAATCTACTCAACTGCCTCAGTCTTACCTGTAGAATCTCTCTTCCACAGCTACTACTTAATTTAATATAGCTAAGTTGCGTATTGTTAAGAGAAAGCACATAACATCTTCTGGGCCCCGACGAGAAGGAGGGAATACGGAATAAAATCCTGTATATGCTTACCTTCCTATCCTTCCCTCTCAAGGGTTTCAGGTCCAAGTGGAATATCTCTCGGAATCTCATCTACCCTGCTGCACTAGTGCCTAAGATAGTAATTACAGCACAACTTCCAACAAGGGCAGATTTGCCTGAGCCTGTTCAGAAAATTAAGGAGAAAAAAAAGCAAGAGATCACCCAATTGATTATCACAGCTGGTTTTTGCTGATAATACTGTAATCCAGTTAATAACATTTCATTTGAGTTGAGCTTGGCTCCATGTCCTTTAATGGAACTATTCTGTTGCTGGCATTAAACATGTTAACAATTGAGCATATGGTCAAAATACCACACATTTACTGAAACAGACATCATCAGCTTGCACAAAAAGCCAAACACACAGACTCCTACATCAGAATTTGATGGAAAACCACTAACAAATATATTTAATTTTTTGGACTGTATGAATAGTGCTACTTAAATCAACGGGCCCAGTACTGATTACCCAGGGATCAATACTGGGTCCAATGTGGTTTAATACCTTTGTAAGTGATCTGAATAATGGGACCAAGTATACCCTAATGAAGTTTGCTGATGTACCAAATTGAGTGGGGAAGCAGACACTTTGGAAGGGACTGCAGGAAGACAAGGACAGGCTGGAAGTGTGGGCTAATAAGAACCTTACAAAATTCAACAAGAGCAAGTATAAGGTCTTGCACCTGGGAGAATGTAATTCAGGAGCGCAGTACAGGTTGAGATCTACCCAGCTGGGGAGCTGCTTTGTGGAAAGGGACCTGGGGATCCTGGTGGACAAGAAGATCAGTAAGAGTAAATAGTGTGCTGCTGTGGCAAAGCAAGCCAACAATACACTGAGCAACATCAACAAGGGCATCACCAGCAGAGACAAAGCCATTATCCCTCTCTACTCAACATTTGTCAAGCCACATCTGGAATATTGTGTTCTGTTTTGGTCCCCACAATACAAAAATGATGTTGACAGGCTGGAGAGGGTCCAGAGAATGGCCACAGAGATGATCAAAGGACTGGGAAGCCGGCTGTATGAGGAAAGGCTGAGAGAACTGTGTTCAGCTACAAAGAAGATGGAGACTCTTTTCACAAGGATTCACATGGAAAACAGGAGTGGTAATAGGTAAAAATTACTCCTGGGGAGACTGGAACAGAAGAGGAAAATTTTTCACAATGCCAACAATCAGCCATTGCAATAATCTCCCCAGGGAAGTGGTGAATTGCCCACCAGAGGACACTTTTAAGATTCAGCTGGACAAGTGCTGGACCATTTTGTACAGACAGTGCTTTTGCTAAGAAAGGTTGAACTAGATGATCTTTGAGGTCCCTTCCAACCTACTATTCTATGATTCTATGATTTAAATGACTACAGTCCCATCACACAAATACTTTCAGTCACTCTGCCAAAGGGATTGCCTCTAGCTTACATTTGCATCAACAAACCAAGACTGGAAGTAAGCAGAAAGATGAGACCACAGTAGGTCTATAGTAGATGCAGAAGTTCCTCACGTACTAAAGGATTTTAATCTTCTATCCCTGGCACCAGCTGTGAGTTGACAGTTCTCTGTCAACACTATAAAAGCGCTTTACAATAACATAGTGCAGGTTAATAATTCTCCAAATGCCAGTTTAAAGGGTTTGTGAAAACAATTCAAGTGATGCTAGCTTAACTCCTGGAAGGCAGTAGCTTTTCACAGTCTGGTTGCATGTACATGTTAGCTGGTGTTATTCATGGAAGCTTTAGGATTCAGCTGGCAAAAGGACACAACAGATAGGTTTTAATCCAGGGAAAAGTACTTCCTTGAGATGAGTTGCACTTTGTTTACTTTTATTTCCTTCGTGAATACAAGGTTTTCTTTTCTGGGCATCAGCAACATGCAGTACACAGACCATTGAGACATCAATGGCATGGATCTGAGGTCCCAATATCCTACATTTCTACTATTTAGGGTATGCTAAATTTTTCACTTAAACTTTAGTCCTGTTTAGTCTTACAAACAGCCACTACTGCTCCATATAACTGTCAAACAGTAATGCCATGATATTATAGTATAGAGGCTGAAAAGTCAGGATAAATCTATGTAGAGTTCACCTCCTTCATGTATCAGCCACTGCCCCTGAGTAACCCACTAATGTTGACTGCTCTTCAAGGTGTCTCAACAGCAGAACAGGAATAGCATTTAGTTCTTCTCCCATCACTTATCTGTTTTTATACTTAGATTGTTAGCTCTGCGAGGTGGTCAAAACCACAACGTATGTATACCTCAACATACCTACTACAATGCTCTCTGATCATGATTACAACAAATTCTAATAGGTGAATAAAAATAGTTCTGGCTGCAAAATGAGGTTTTTGCCGTTATTCAAATTCTGGAAAATAGCCTCCAGGCTGTTACACAGAAGGAGCATTTCATTTTTACAGATACTCTGTATCATTTGATGGGTCAGAAGACTTCACTTTGAAACAATGTTACACTGAAGAATTAAAAACCAGGCATTTTTTAAATAGAAAAATTTACAATTTGAGCCTTCAGAAAGCAAAATCCGATTATTACAGAAGATAACTGCAAATGAGTCATCTACCTCTATTCACTGCGCACCTGATCATCATAAAGAAACAATTTTATTACACTTACTTCAATAAACCTATATTTAGAAAGGGATCAGGCTTTTAAATGAAAAGAGGAAAAAAAATCCCCAAGTTTTAGGAGCTGGTGCATATATGTTCATTAAATACTAGTTTGCTTGGTCCCTTCCTGGTCAAGGGCACTCCCTCCCCCTGGCCCTCCCCGGTTTTCTCACTTCTCTGAAAAAAATAAATTTTATTTCTACATGAGATCAGCAGGTCACACATTCAGTGCAAAGTATCACACGCTGTACAACTTGAATACATTACACTTTCAGACAGACCATAAGCATATTGGTATGATTCAGATTAGCTATACTACGTATATAATAAAGAGCTTGCACGTCATAGAAACGTCATTATGATATTTTCAAGAATTGTGTCACTTCTTCCAAGAAGTGTGAATTGAAGAGAGACATCTAAGGCTGATTTGCATTTCCGTTGGAGGTCCCACAAACCATTCCAGCTTGAGACAGAGAGCTAAATGACTCAGAGTGCTAATTTTACACAGCAGATTACCATAGCCAGGGAGCAACACCTCTACATCGTTTGCAGATAAAGATGTACTGATGACACTTAGGTCCACAGGAACATGAATCTCAGACCTCTTCTCATATTTGGATAGGAAATGCCATTTCCCTTTACCTCATTTGGGTCCCCTTGTTTTCTTCTTGTTCTCCCAGTTAATTGCATGACAAGCTACAACTTTCTTTTTGTAAGCACTTGATGAGGACCTTTGCTCAGCTGCCCTGTTCTTACCCTGACTCCTCTTCTCTTGCAGGATTTCCCCTACATACACACAGCTAGAGTAACTGTCTTTGACAGGATTCCAAGAACTCCACATCTGAACACTCAGGAGCTTTGTGCTGCCAACCTATAGGGTCAGAGAGACATCTGTTAGTAATAAGGCTTTTTTGATGTTTAAAGTTTTTTAGCAACTAATGCCCACATTACTGTAACATAAGCAAATACTGGCCATATTTATAGACACACAAAGAGAAATTTATGTGGTTTGCCCGAGTCAGAAAACTGTCCGAGTAGAGGCTGAGGAATTCCTAAATTCTTGATTCCCAAATTATCACATACAAGGAATAAATGATCTCATTAAAGCAAGGCAGTACAAGGCAAGAAGTAAATTTCAGCAAAGCTCTGTCAGGGGAATTTTGTCCTCATCTGATTGTGCCTTCCCTCTCATCCCAGCTCTGCAGGGAGAGCAGGCTGTCAAATGCTACTCAACTAGACATCATTTTATACCACAGTAAGCCTTTTAAATAGCAGGAACCAACAGGATATTTTCACTTTGACTCTTCAACCAGCTTTGTTCCCAGGCTTCCTATGATTTAGAGTTAAAATGCTCAGAACTCCCAGGTAGTCACGAGTTACACTTTGAAACTGGCTGTTCTGCACTCCAGAAAGACCACACAGGCCATTAGGGGACCTAAAGACTACTTAAGAATTGAGTCAAGTCTCCTGTAGGACTCACAAGGACTAAGATGCCAATTTACACCTAGAACTTTCACCACCATTGATGCTCTTTTCACTTTTAAGATAATTACACCATCAGACAATCCTTTAGCAAATCAGCCTGACTAGCAAAACCTGCATCTTCAGTCAAGTCCTTCAGAAAGCCTGTCTGTATAGCTAACTAAACGAAGCTGAATGTAGCCCGTGTTTTCCTGGACACTAGAAGGGAAGGACTTCCCCTCTCAGTGTTGGGGATGCGACAGGCCTCTGTTTGGTAGAAATCAGACCACTCATAGAAGAAACCTTTCCACCCATTTTACAGGTAGCATAAACATTGCAAGGTCTGCCCAAGCCCACAAGGTACACTACGGAAAATGGAGTTTAACCAAATTAAAATTCCAAATGGAAATTAAACTTTATTTTTTCATATTCCAACCCAGGGCTTTTGACCACCAGGAAGACGTTTAGTCTTCAGCGTATTTAAAATGTGAAATACAAAATGCCTAAGAGAAACCCCCAACCTGTAGCTGGTGTGATAGCAGCAGATACACGGAGTAGACAAACCAGTTTCGTAACATTCCAATAACCCTGCCCTGCTAGATGCACCAACACAGGAGCATAAAACTAGTAACAGCTACAAAGCGCGACCATTACAGACTACACTTGCTCTCTTCATCCCGAAAGAGAAGCTCACAGGACCAGCACTGAACACTGCACACAAAACCAGACCTTCTGGTCTGAAAAGGAAACCCCGTAGTTTCCAGGCAAGCACTAATGCACATACAGAAGCAAATCACGCGGAGGACCACAGAACACATAAATCTGCTTATGTGCTGTAATACCTGGGTAATGAAAGAATTATTCTCCCAAAGGCAAAAAACAAAAAGGTATTAAACCCAGTGATAGCTGTGAAGGCTCTAGAAACTTTACAAGGATAGTCTTAAGGGAAATAGCTAATGGCCAGCAGAGTTCTGGCACAGAAGACATACATTCTCCATATGCAGAGTAGAGCAATTCTTTGTGCCTTCTGCATTCTCCCTTGAAAAGGGAAAACCTTTTTTGTTCCTTACAGCAGACCAAACGATCAACAAAAATCTTACTCCCGACAGCATACTGAATCACTGATAAGAATAATTCAGTTGTAACTTCTCAGATTAAGAGAAAAGCATGAAAAGCATGCCGCAGGATCCCAGTTCTGCCCACAGCTCCAGAACACTGAAGTTTCTGCCGCAAGAATTAACAATGAACTAAACAGCCAAAGCTAACGAGTAATCATAAAATGAAAATCTACTGCAGGGAGCTTGGATTTTTTTGATCTACCCTCTAGACCTTACCTGTAGATTCAGGAAGAGGGCACCGCATACATCCAGCATCCCGCTGCACAGAGCGGGAAGCTGTGAGAGATCAAAGACTGTGTGGATCCGTCAGCCAACACTGCTGAGCACGCTGGTCATCTCTGCACAGCCCAGAAGACTCCCAGAAGGTCAACTCCACAATAAATACAGTTGTTGCTTTCCACTGCTTTTGCCCAGCCAGGAGACCAAAGATTTAAGCGCTACCTTCCTGCCACTTATGAGATGCAATTCCAGCTTCTGTGTGGAAGGTAAATCTTTTTCCTTGGCAAATGCATCCTACTGACCTCTCCAGTCACATGAAATCAGCGTTGTTATGCATTGCTTCAATATTTAGGCAAAATTGTTTTAAAGCCTTTCAGTCACTCCTAACTAATGTTCTAGTCATTACTTTTATTTGCCCGAACCTCCTAGACAGGTATTCCATTCTTTCCATTCTCTTCCAACTCACTTGTCACCTCTTTGTTGTCTAAATCCCAGATCTCTTGTCTTCAAGCAGGTTGAAGCCTGGTTATGAAGCCCAGTAAGAAATCACCTTAAGCTTTACAGCAAGGCTAGAAAAAAATATTTTTTTGCACTACTGACTTAATATTGTCTTTGCCTTTTAACCGGACAAAAATCGAAATACAAACCGTTGAAAAGATTCGGTCCCAGTAAAAGCAAAAAGCAGCATGGAATAGCACTTCCATCAGTTTAGGACTGCTTCACACCATAGCTCTCATGGTAATAGAAGTGACAACCACAGGCAAGATACAGTAAGTCTCCTTGCATGACATCCATGATCAGTTCTCCCAAACGCACTTCAGAATTACCTTCTATTCTTCTAGGGTTTGTCATGGGATGTCTGTTGTTACTAACAGCATGAAAATAGCATCCTAATGGTGAACAACAGTGTATTATTTTCACAATCTTTTTATTTTCATGCTTTAAAGAATAACGAACATTACTTCCACATACGAAAAATTCTAACCCCATTTTTTTCGGACCAGGGGGACCGAAGTGTAGACTCCATGTCAATAAAAGGTACTTCTTTGAAGCAGCAGCTACTGGTTTACATACAAAAAAAAGAACCTTCCCCACCAAAGGGGGGGAAGAATGACCTCTCCTTTCTCTCTAAAATAGACAAAAAGAGGAAACGGAGATGCAAATTTATCTTTGAAAGAAACTTACACATGTGTATTATATATTCAACACAGAAAATACAGTTAAGACGTATTTATTTCCTGGGGGAAAAAAAAAAAAAAAAAGGTAATCATGTCCCTTCAAGACATCTTTCTACGAAATATTACTATCATATATGAAAGTGAGATAAGATTCTTTCCATAAAACTACCGAGAATTCAACACTGCTACACAGATCTTCGAACTACAATGAAACCAAATTTAAATATAAAAATACAGGCTTATAAACAAAGACAAACAGATGATCTAGCCTGAAAAAAAGCCAAAATGAAAGTAAAGAATGTGTTTATTGCACAGCCTTTTTTTTTTTTTTTTTCCTGAGGAGATCTGAAAAAAATATATCCTGGTTTCTTTGTCTTTTCCCCCTAATCCTCTTGTTAGCAGACATTCTCTCCACTTCTATTTCATTATGCTTCATTTCTGAAATCCACATCAGTCACATCCAGTACATTTTAATAGTAAAGCTAAAGTGTCCCACTTGGGAAAAACCTTTAAAAATGTACATACACAGATGTTGAAAGTAGTCTGAAGACTACAGGTTACTCTATATGTAAGAAATATTTTAACATTTTCAAATTGGAAAGTATTGGACAATTCTGACAGCTTCAATTTTCAGATTTCCCAATTACTATTTCTTTCTTTCTTGCACAGTCTAAACTGATCTAGAGATTTATTTCTCCTTCTGAATTCCTTATCACATGCTTTCAATAGTTAAAAAATAAAAAAAAACCACCAATAAAATTATTTAAAGCAAAAATTAAGTAACTTCTGACTTGACAGTTCAGCATGGATATACTTACATATATGTTTATCGCATATGCACAACTTGTATTCTACGTATCAAAATAAACACACAAAAAAGACAGCGGTGACCCCCGTACAGGGAAGGTATTTCTATTTTACACAGTGCCCTTCATTGTCCAGTTAAAAACTTCACAAAGCAGTAAGCCTCGTAGATGTACAGCCACATGGGCAAATAAAGCAGCTGTTCTGCGCTCTAAAAGAGCTCACCTTGAATCAGAGTAACTCATGGCACCGAGCTGCACATGAACTCAGGACACTAGGGAAACATTAGCTTGTTGGTTTTTTTTTTTAAACTGTAAGTATAATGCTTCATGTACTTAGAATTCTAAAGTCTAAAATAAAGTATGGAAAATCAGTACTGTAAATGTATGTTGGATGGAACATATCTCTTGAGGTATTCTTTTGTTTTTAAGAAAAAGTCCTTAATATCTGTGATTTATGTGGCATTTTTCATACCACATCTCAACTATGTGTATGAAACAATGCAAAACTCTACACAGACTTATCTACTCGTAAGTACTGAGGCTCAAACTGAGATTTCCTAAGTGACTAGTGCTTATAAACTGGGCAATCTTCTAGAGAAAAGTCTCTAAACCAGGAAAATCATCTTCTAAAATCCAGAAACATTCCCAAACGTGAAGGCTTTCTTACTAGTAACTTATTCTTCATAAGGAAAAGTTAGTCCTCTTCGGCAAGTCGCAGCTGAACTTTTTCAGTCCTTTATCTTCCATTTCTATCACGTGTCAGTAATGTTAACCTTTTGTTTCAGTCATTATACGAAGCAAGCAACTCATCTTTTATCTCATTAGCAAGCTGGATAAAGCCACCTATATTACCATTATCTCTCTACCTGACAACCGGCTGCTTTTCACTTTTGGTTTTGTTTTAAATGAATACTCTAGGTACAGATAGGTCAGATATAATCGTGCAGTAGAAAAAGTGGCGTGTTTTTAACCACGAAAGCACAAAGCTCAGTTCTTTATATTCTATTAATCTTGTCTTCCTGAATGAAGAACTATGAAAAGCCTTCAGGCATATACAACTCTAAAAATAGCAGTTTTCCATAAGGAAAAATCTTTCCTGTGTGACGAAACACACAATTTATCAAAACAGGATGAAGCACAGAGAGCCATGGGTATCCTCATTTCAATTGTTATGGAATCAGCCCTTCCTAGTTGATTTACTCTTTAGAGTGAAATTTTATTTGTTTTTTTAGAGCAAGTAGCTCTGCTCATAACTATGAAGTGTGCAAAGAAAACTGGGCACAAAAGTGAATACACGTCAGGAAACAGTGTGCAGTCACATATTAAAGAACATTAAAGAATAAACTGCTAAGCCTATTACATAAAGATTATTGTCTACTTGAAAAGGATTACATTCAGTGTGGCCAGACAAACCCTAAGATTCATATTAATACAGTCTTCTATGCACATGAGGGCTGGTTTAGTCCAAAATATGGTGACTAAGCTTGAAGACACCTTATCTCCTATCTCATTTGACACTACACCTTCATGAGTGGATAAGAGCAGTTCTGGAGTTCTAACATTCAGAAACAAACAAGCAAGTCTTCTTCCCTTTGCTCCACCCTGCACAAAGACAGATACAGAAAGGAAATATTAATTTCATAATGTCACTGTTTATTTACATGAGAGAAAGTTTACACAACATGAAATGTTGTTTCAACAGGAACCCAACGATTACTGCTTTTGCCTTTCTTAAGAAGAGGGATGACTTTAAGATTCGATGATGCAACTTTGGAACGTTCTGACGATCACTTGGGAAAAAAGTGCCAGGAATCATCTAAAAAAAAACCATACACATCAAGAATGACATTAGTTCTATACAACAAGCCAGGCACAAACACTTGAAAAAACATTCTGCACTTTCAGCTATCTTCCCTCCCATAACAATACTTCTGAGTGAGCTCTATCCCCAGCCCACATAAAGCACAGCCTCAAAATAGTATCTGTTCACTTTAACAGCTCAGCTGAAACAATTCTGCAACAAGCTACAACATTGACATGACCATCCCTGGAAAACATCAAAGATCAGGCAGATCATGTTCTATTGTCTGTCAAGAGGTCTGAGATGCAATACTTCAGTAAATAAATGCTATTTATTGGCATGCCATATAAGGGCAAAGGGAATATAACTTGCTTTCCCATGACATGAACTACACAGATGTTACTTCGCATACAATCTGGAACTTGATTCATTACTAAATTTCTCTTAGAGTTCTGTAACTCCTTGCATCTCAAAAAGTACACGTATCTTCTCCACAGTCCCTGCCAGTAGAAAAATCTATTTTTTTTAGAAGTAGTTAACAAAACACCAGAAACGTAAGATGCATTCTAATTTCTTGACGAAAAACACGTGTTCTGTTAACATGAAAAACAGTCATAACAATAAAAAAGAAAATTTTGTCTTCAGAACTTGTCTTCAGTTGAAAATTAACTACGTTTATATCACTTTTAGGAAAAGTAGCTGTTTATTTATTAGTTATCTACTGTGAGGAATGACAAATATTAAGGCAAAGCAACCATTTTTGTTTAAATAGGATAAATATAATGCATCTATATTCCATGATCGGTGACAGAAAAGTCTTCTCATCTTTTTATGTGTACTACACTTCCACTCCTAATCAGAAGTAATCTCCCCCTACAAACCATCCATGAATTTCTTCCCGTATTCTATTTAACAGGGGATTTGTGTTACAGTCCGACAGAACATAACTATTATCATTCATGTGTGCACAAACCCACTTCTTTTCAACACAACAGTTTTAATGTCAATTTTCAAAGCAAAAGATTAAAGAAATCACATGGCATTTGGGGAAAAACGTACCTTCTGAGGAAACGGAATCACCATTCACAGGCACTGGTGCCTAAAAGGAAAACAAAGACCAAACCAACATAGCAGTATTTAGTTGAAGTTTCACAGGTAACACCCACACTCAAACCTATTTTACTGCTGAAGTCAAGATGTATTAATGAAACCAGAACCTTCTGTTGACCCCAGAGGACAACGCTCTACCTTAAAGACTTTCCCTTTACCCTCCCCCCCACCCCATTTTCTTTACCCACCTCTATAACTACTGTATAAATTTCTTGGTTGCTCATAAATGACAAAACACACTAATGAGTGACAGATATACATCTTACCTATTGTAAAGGGTATTTTCCTACTGTGTTGTCTTTGAGGATAACAGGAATTGCCATTTACACATAGAAGAGTAAAAATGCCTTTCTAGTTACATTATGTATATATGTTTCAGTAGAAAGGTGTGCATATGAATATATATACACACACAATTTACATTACATACATGCAAACATACAAAAAATATTTAAAAAAATATATAATTAAACTATCCTCCAGGTCCATGTCAAATATATCACAATTCAATTACAGTATTACACAGCATGACTTGTCTTGCTACTTAAAGGACAAAAAATAAAGCCAGTTTAACAGCAGCTGGAAGCAACCTGCTTCACGACAAAGATGGTAGCTACTTGAACAGCAAAAATCCTCCACTGAGCTTCTGTGAGGCACTGGAACAGGTTGCCCAGAGAGGGGGTAGATGTGCCATCTCTGAAAACATATTGTGAAAACATCTCTGAAAACACCCATATTGTGAAAAATGTCTTCCCTTTTATCTAGTTTCACTCTACCCTCTTTTAGTTTACAACCATTACCCCTTCCCCTTGTCCTATTGCTAGAGGTTCTACTAAAATGTTTGTCCCCATCTTTCATATACGCCCCCTTCTGGTACTGAAAGGCCACAATAATGTCTCCCCGGAGCCTTGTCTTATTCAAGTATCATGGAGACTGGCTTGGAAATTACATCAGCCCATTCCTTCAGGACTCTGGGATGCATCTTGTCATGTCCCACAGACTTCTTTACGTCCAGGTTTCTCATGCAGTCACAAAACTGATCCTTTACAATGTGAAGCACTTCACTCCCCCAGTCCCTGCCTTGCAGGTCATCCACTCAAGTGGTGTGGGAAGATAGATGACCAGTGAAGGCTGGGACAAAAAAAACTTGTTGGGTACCCCCATCCTTTTCTCCTTGTCTGTTGTTACCAATTTGCCAGTTGTGTTCATCAGAGGGGAGCACTATCTTTGACCTTCCCTTTCTGGTTGATGTACCTATAGAAGCCCTTATTATTATTCTTTGTGTCTCTTGCCAGGTTCAGCTCCAGCCACATCTTGGCCTTACTGATCCCGTCCCTATACTCTTCCCAGGATACCTACCCTGTTTCCACTGCCTGTGCATTTCCTTTTTGCCTTTTAGTTTGACTAGCAGGTCTTGACTCATCCACGTCAGTCTCTTGACGTGCTTTCCTGATTTCTTATACCTGGCAATTGAGAGCTCTTGTACTCTATGTAAAGCATCTTCCAGGCCTCAATACCAGATCTCTCTTTCCAGTAAAATCAAAGCTTTAACTCATAAGGCAGGGAGAACCAGTGGTGACCATCTGCTAATGCTGGGATAATTGCTCAGAAAGTCTAAGATAAGGATTCAGGACCTTCCCACCAGGAAGGTGGGAAGGATCAAAAACTCATTGCACTGAACCAAGAATCTGTTCACTACACAATATTTTAATTTGGAACACTGTTTAAACAACTTAACTATATAATTTTGAAAACCAACACCTCCCCCCCCAAAAAAAAACAACCCCAAAAACCTAAAACAAAACCCAAAGAACCCCCAAACAAACAAAACCAAAAGAAAAAAACCCAGAGCAAAAACCCCACCCATCTTTTGTTTCACAACTTGGACACTGAAAATTCTTCTTCTACTAAGTACCAAATAGAAACATTCTCACAGAAAACCTGTAGGGAGAAAGGCAGATAACAGACTTTCCTGCTTAGATCTGAATTAATTTGAAAAACATTAAGTACACAGATTCAGATTTTGTTGAATATCTTAAAGATTATCAGGAAAAGACAAGTATTTTCCTCTCTAAGATACTGTTCCACATTTTATCAAAAGAGATCTCATCTAGCAAAACTTTCCTAGTTCACTTTCTAGTATTATAAGGGAAGAATTACGTGCTAAGTCTGAGAAACACTGCTGTACTAACTAAATATAGATTGTATTGGATATTTTATAACTTCCTCAGCAGCTTCTTCACAGAGCAAATGAGCAAGCAGTTTTCCAGATTAATGTTAAAAAAAAAAAAAAAAAAAAAAAGGTTTGGCTGTCCTGGTCAGTTTTACAGATGGCAACACTTAAAAGCCTGAAATAAACAGTACATCTTAGCACTAACACATTCAGCCACAAAGTTGTATTCCTCTTGGGTTTAAGTTTTCAACATGAAACAGTTTTCAGAGGCTAGAGAACACTATAAATTTTCACCATCTAGTGTTAAAACTCAACCAAGTTTGTATTTGCAAGAAGCTGGTGTGATTTTGGCTGGTTCCAACATTCAGTACGTGTTCCCACATGCACAGATTATCTTCTGTCTCTTTGGGACTGACCAGACACGGCCTCTTCACCAACTGTAGAATCATTCCTATTTAGCCACCAATATAGATGACAGCACACATGCCTCCTGTCTAAAAGCTAACTCAGTGGAGTGGAATGGCTTGTCTGTGTTGGGGGATTTCTAGTCCCACATCCATAAAATAACAAAAGGTCAAATAATAGCACAATAAATCCTAGTGAAATCAAAAAGGTTATATTCAGAAGTATCCAATCAAAATCTGCAAGAATTTCTGATTAGTTACCAATTTGGTAAGTATTTGGTAAGGATTTATTTGTTTTCCATTTGGTTCTTAGTTACAGTTCTCACCATAAAAATTGGTTCACAGCAACAGTGAACATTGCCTTTTGGGGTACTGTTTTTTGTTTGCTTGGGGGTTGCTTGTTATGGTTTCTTTTGGGTTTTTTTGGTTTTTTTTTTTTTTTTGTTTGTTTTTTTTTTTTTTTTTTTTTTTTTTTTTTTTTTAAAAAAATTTTTCCTTTTTTTAAGCAATTATAACCC
>VZRU01015444.1:0-31346 GCA_013398155.1 Pedionomus torquatus | reverse complement strand
GTTTTTTGGTTTTTTTTTGGTTTTTTTTGTTTTTTTTTTTTGTTTGTTTGTTTTTTTTTTTTTTGTTTTGTTTTGTTTTTCTTGAAAACACATTTTACCTGATTTAAGGCAATTATCACCCACTCAAAAACTCCATAATTGGAGTCTGACCCAATAAACAGAATTGTAAGAACCAACTCTCACTGCCCTAGTAGCTCAGGAATTTTGCAGTGGCTGAAATGTTTCTCACTGTACTTGTGTATCTTGCAAATTTCTACTTCAGCTTTCACTCTTCTGTTTTCATCCAGAAGTTACTAGATGGACATAGATGTGAAAAAAATGTGTCTGCTTCTAGTTTAAAAAAAAAAAAAAGCCCCCACCTACACAAAAACAACCAACCACAAAAGTCCCCAAAACCAAAATAAAACAAAAAAACAAGCAACAACAACAAAAGAAAAAAACGAGACCACAGATGCAGGCAGCTTTCACTTAAAATCACCACAGCCGTTCAAATTCTGCAGCCAACACTCACATAACTTTCACTGCAGCTTGAAAGAGATGAATGCCTGACAACCAAAGCGGGCAGTGTAGTGTACTAGACAAAAAGATATCTGCTTAAAATGTGCAGGTCAACCTCCCTGCTTATATTTAGAGTTTGACTGTCCACCATTCGTATTTCAAGAGCATTTTACTTTTTTAGTTATTGTACATTGGAAACTGCACACAGTATGAACAGTACTGAAAAGAGCATTGCATCTTTTCCCTGTCTGAAAAGTAGCAAGAGACAATAGCTTATAAGACACAATTAAAATATAACAACTTCACAAAACATTAAGGAAAATAATGTAAGGCACAAAAAAGCCAGGAAGTGATAATACTTGATAAGGTGGCGAGCACTCATAATAAAAAAAGACATTAGAGTTTTTGACAAGGTACCTAGTTTATAAACTGGTTTTATTAACCTCTCCCCACCCCCACAAGAAAAATTTTGATCTGTTATTAACAGACAAAATACTGGATACTGCTTAAACAGATAATTATTTATTCTACATGCTTCAAAAAAAATACAAACAGGATTAAATGCAAAAGGTCCAATTGTTTTCAGGTTTGTTACCATACAAATATAACTGAACTTGAAATTTTAGTTGCATTTAAACACTCTCTAAAAGTTATTGTATATTTGAAAATACAGAAGAGGTAAAGATTTGCTTACAGCTGTGACTGACCTGCCTAGAATCATACTTGAATTCCAGAATGAGTTCTTTCATTTTAAAACTTACAGTCTCATTAACCAACATTCACAAGTGCAACCATAAAGGTACTCTTAAAGAAATGCTGAAAGCAAGAGACTTGAATAGAAAAACCAGTTAGGTGTGACACTTATCAACATTTCTTTGTATTGGACAGTCTTTGCTTGTGACAAACCACCATCCCAGACAACACATTCTGAGTAGAAGCTCTTTTGGACTGTTAACTGCACAGACAGTGGATGGCACCACCTTTGACACCTGAATGTGTGTAACTGCTGACTATTGAGGCAAAACATTGGCTTGCCCAGGCAGTCATCCACATGTACATAATACCTGCCATGCTCGTGTGGTCACGAGCACAGGCTCAATTATGGCATATGTTAAAAAGAGAAAAAAAAAAGAGTAACACTTTGGTGTACTTTTCTTCATAAACTCCTTGCAACTTTGCTTGATTTCTGGCATCCAAAAGTGTATTTTTAAATGGAAGAAATTCTCCTCCACAAGCATTCGCACATAAAAGCACCAGACCTGCAGGAGATTTTTCTCGCCTGAACAGGAAACCTGCATGTTTTAATGTTATGTGAGTTTTCAGAATATGACAGGCATTCTTTAATAACCATTCAGAAAAGCATCCCCCTCTCTTACAGCAATGCATTTAATTATGCAAGTAGACAAACAAAGGATCCCTTTAGTGATTAGGGACTACAGTCAGCTAGTCAATGAGTTCTAACACTGGGTGGTAACTCATGGCAACAGGGGAGACAGAAAAGACAGCAGGCAAGATACAAATAGCAGTCCATCTTGCTATTCAGAATCAGAAGAAACAGCACTACAGAGGGATGAAAAAAAAAAACTCACACAAAAAAAAACCCACAAACAACAAAACCCCCCCACCAGAACAGTAATGAAGCTGCCAGAAAGCACAACTGGACCACTGCAATGAAAGGTTCATATTTATAACACCTCCATTTCCCCCACAACCTTTGTGCTCTTCCTTTTACTTCATGTCTCACATTTTTGTTTAAGGACCATTTCAGTCTAGCTACTTAATTTCAGTTTTGGAGCTCTGAATCTTCTTTTTCTATTAATCACTTTTAAAAATGGGTGGGGGAAAAAAGTAAATATTATCTAACTTACCGACTGTACAATCGATCGGGCATCCTCCTCGCTGCAACAAAAAGGGCTGCCACTCACAAGAACATTTGTGCTGAAAAATAAAATTAAAAACACGTTGTATCAATCAGTGGAAGAGAGATACACAGAATTAAGTACTTACGGAAAAAAACACCTTTACATACGGAGCTTAGAAATCTGTATCTGCAAGAAATGAGGAAGTCAAAAAACCCAAATGTAACCAGTAATGCTGCAATGGACTGGGGATGTGGGAGGGTGCTCTTTGTTTTTTTGGATTTGAGGGAGCTTTTGGCCTATATGTTCTGTATTAACAGAAGCAGAGCTTACACTCAGTGCTTCTGGCAGCTAACTCAGGTACAGTTCAAAGGACCACAGTTAAGAAACTAAACCTCTCCCAAAAAGTCAGCAGAGATAAACTGGCACTTTCTGAGAGAGCTGAAGCACACCTGGACAGGCAGCACACATTGTGTGACTATCCCTCTGTCTCTCATGCCTTGAAGGCTGGCTAGATTCTGCAGCATGTCACCCTTGGTTTGCAGTAACCTGCCTGCAATACCTAACAAGAAGGAAAAAGCAGGTCAAAATTCTAGATACCTGTACTGTCAGACAGCAGACTAACTCTGGCACCAAATACTTGGCAGAAACATTTTCCAACAAATATATACCATTTCACACCAAAAGTGAGTTTGGTCATGAATTTTTAAGGTCCTACGCAGTAAAGAGTGAGAAGACTCCTCAAAACAAGAATGCAATTTAGATTATCTTTTTATGTTATCAACATGAAGCTCAAAGTGCCTTTGAAACTGTCAAGACCAAAACTTTAATATGATAACACAGTATTTTTGCCAGGCTGAAGCAGAACCTGTCAAATTGCTAAGGTGTTCAACCATGTTCAAGAAGGTCACATTTTCCCAAAAAAGTAAAGACTACAGTGAGTATCTGAACACAGCTTCCCCCAAAGCCTTTGCCCTCAGGTTTAGCTAACTGCAATCTACAGTCCTTGGAAAGCACCAGTGAAAGATACCTGCCTGTGTTTCAGGGCCGCTGGTGCCAGAACTGCCAACACAAACCAGTGCAGAGAGCTTGATAAAGCCCATTCTAACTTAGATCAGGAAGCATTTACTACTTCACTGAGAGAATTTGGTTCTCTCATTCCAGAGAGCTAAAACATCTGGAATGTTAAGCTGCAAAGGAATTCTGCATCACAGCAATGCAGCACAGAAGGACAGAATAAACAGTGACAAGAGGATGTGCATGGGATACTGAGATTCTCCCAAAATCATCCTGAACAAACACTCTGAGACCACTTCTTAAAAGTTGAAGTAATCTATGTTTTCTATAATTGATATATTTTTGGAACCACTTACCAGTAAATCATTGTCATACGAGGTCCTATTAGTCAATCATAGTCTGTTATCAATTAATTGTGAATCAAAACCATGAGTACTCCTGTCATCTCAAAATAAAACACCTAAGCAGTTCATGCACAGCTGCCACGTGTTGAATACCACCAGTACTAGCACAATGCAAAAAGGAAGAGACATGACTGGATACTTACCACTTAATAGTACCTCCATCAGCTTTTTTATGAAGTAAAGCTTTCCAGTATTCATGGGTGGATTTAATAATTCCAACAGCAAAATCCTAGTTTATATCAAGGAAAAGTTTTATGATTTAAAATGTTATTAAACAGAAAAAAAAGCCACAGAACTAGTTCATTAAAACATACTGTTTCATGTGTTTTTTAAGGGGCCTCCTTTGAGGCCTCATTAAATTTCTGGAAAATATAGCACCCTTTTTTATGAAAAGAACCAAACTTCACTATCTGTCAAATATACTGGCAACACATTCAGGACTTTCTCTCAGTCCACAGCCAGAAAACAAGAAGGCCGCACCAAAAAAGTGAAATCAGCACTAGATGCTAAGCAGACACCTACAGCTTTAAGAAAACTGTACCAGGTCCTAAATGGGAAAGAGTCAAGACTCCTCTGTTACACGTGCACATCAGGGCCATAGTTCAGGTTTCCCCTCTAGTGGCAAAATTTGCATTTACTTCATTAATTGCCTAATCACCTACTTCAGCATTTGCAACAATGTAACACGTCAGCTGCTTAACAGTTTTTGTTTGTTTAAAACAAAACTAATATTGGGGGCCAGGGGCAGAAGAAAAAGCTTAAAAAAAATAAAGTAAAATAAGCCTTCAGTGTTCAGATGATAATATCTGGACCAGTTTGCAAAAAGCTGCCAACAGAACATTCACATTTCCTAACAAGGAGTGACTTGGCAAAATGCCACTGGAACATTGTGAACTTCACCAGGCCTGCTGGAACACAGCCACAGCCGCCTCATCATATCCTGGGTCTCTAGAAATACTTGAGAATTATTCAAGTGCTCCCAACCCAGCTATCTTGGGGCATTTAATGCCTCAAGCCTGAACTCCAATGGCCTGACTGGGATATACCCTTAAATTGTTGCTGTGGAGTGACACTGCTTTACAGAGCAGGAAAATCTTGAAGAGCAGATCCTGGGAGAACAGGGGAGAGATCAGGTTATCAAGCATTACAACTCTACATTTGGTTGATTTAAAAGACAGTTTTAGTGCAGAGGGGAGTCAGGGCATCTCTTTAACCAGACAAAACATGTGAAGTTGTCTGTGCTGGTTAGAAGGCTTTTTACAACTTTGATAGCACACCGCAAGGCTGAACTAGCTGACACATGGACATCAATCATTAAAAACCTGTGACTCTTTGCCAAAAATAGTCTACAGAGAGTGTCCAATACACGGTTTGCAAAGCACTTTTACTCACATGACACCCAATTTTCTCTGGAAAAAAATCCAGGTATTCAGTGAGGTCTATTCCCGGGTCTACTCTTCCTTTCAAACACTAGCCATTTTTACTGTAGATAGTTTAAAACATTATTCATCTTTTCTAAGAAAAGGAAAAATATTTTTTCAGCCTACAAGCCAAAACCAACAAAATGCCTTTGCACACTTGAGCAAATAATGAATACGAAAAAGTCTACACTCTATTGTCTGTCTGAAACTTCACAGCCTTATAAAAAAACTCAGGAAAAATTACCAATCAGGACTGAAAAAATACCTAAAAAGACAATTTGTTCATTCCTGATGGAGAGAATGAAAATGCAAAGGGGAAAAAATAAAAATAAAAAATCTACAAATACACAGATGCATGTGTAAGTCTGACCAGAAGTATTCTTTCAACTTCCTTTAATAACCACTGCATTTTTCCTGAATAAAATGGAAGACAGAAAACATTATTTATTTCTAGCCTAATAAACTGTATTCAAAGATCCCTTGTATAAAATTTCTTTTCACTAAACCTCTTCCTTTGCAATTACAAAAATTCTAGGATCTATATATGAGGCCATGTGACAGAAAGATGCATCTTTAATTCTGGATTATCTTCACCTTGTCCTTAAATTCTCCATTAAAAGCAAATTGATTTTCTGGTTTTCCATCAGGAACTTTATATGATCGGAACCAGTCAAGTGTAGCCTCAAGGTAACCTGGTTTCTGCTTCCTGACATCATCAATATCTGTAGGTTTTAAAAAAAAAAAAAAAAAAAAAAAATATTNAAAAAAAAAAAAAAAAAAAAAAAAGTCATTTTTTTACTCACAGTTTTTGTAACATTCATTTTTTAAAGTCTCATAAAGGATCTGCAAGCAATTTGATTTCACTGAGCGCTTTCAGTCATTGGGGAACTTCACTTTATTACATTAGCTGCCCATAGTTGATATCTTATGATTTCACACCCACACTAAACAGGTAAACTAGTTGCCTCCTACCCTTCATTAATTAAGACCCAACGGGACAATGAATAAAAGGACCAAACTTGTGACAGGAGAGGAAGGATATTCCATATTTATAGGATTTCAACTCAGTAGGTACCTCTTACAATACTTAGATTATTCAGTGAGGTAATTTGTTTTCCTCTGCAACTGCAGGGACTACAAGCATTTTTTGATAATGAAAGAATAGCTAGTAAAAAGAATTTCAACACAGATTTTTTAAACCAGCACTTGAAAACAAAGTACAGGCTTGACTTCTCAAACTTATATTAAAGGTATCCTTCTGTCACATTATTTTCAAATTCAACCCATTAGATACAAAACAGATACATGCCAGGAGCACTGAACACTAACTGCTGATAACCCTGCGATACTTGCATACTTGCAGTGACAAGCTAATTCTACCTTTACCTCTGTAATCCTACTGTGCAAAAATGGAACAGGACACAAAGAGGAATGTGTTCCATGTGCAGGAAGCCCTTGGGAGGCAGAGATGAGCATTGCCCAGTCAGTACAGAGAGATTAAATAGTCACACAGTAATTCGGCTCGAGGGCTATACTGCTACAGCAAAGGTGTAGTTCATTATCTTAAATGTTTACTTCTGCTGTGCACACCAAATTTTACTGGGTTGTCCTGTGAGACTACCATCACTCCAATCACTTGCAGTGGGGTGGTCCTATCAGCCCCCTGGCAAATTAACTCTCTGGCAATACATTTACATGGAAAGGCTTTCAAGACAATTGTAATAATTTTGCTACAATAAAGGATTTAGTCCTTTCTGGAAGCCAAGTACCTTTTGTAGCTGGTGTACAGTCACTTCTGGTGGAAATGGGAAATTACTTTTTATTGCTGTGCGAAGCATATAGTCTTTCAGCTATTTTATAACTTCAGTCTGCCCAGGCCACCTTCCAGGGTGTTACTCTCCTCTCTAGTGTTCTGCAAGTTGCTTGCTCATCTCTCCCTTTGATTCCCTGGCATCTCATCCTCTTCCCTTGCTCCCCTCCCTATACTGCTTGGCTACTGCATTCTTTTCTCTCATAGATATACCTCTCTTACTGATGTCTCCTGGGTAGCAGTAATTCCTGATGCATACTCTTCTGTCTGTCCAGTCCTACAAAATAGATTTTCAGAGTTTCTTAGTCCTCAGGATTGACACCTAGGCAGGCACTTTCCATCTCTAAGTGTTTTAAATGTCTCTTTAAAATCTAGCCTGTGAACCTGAACAGACATTCAACTATTTCAAAAGAGAAGAGTAAGAGAAGGAAGTCTTGTGCTACAGACTATTCAATTCTCAACAGACCACCAAGAGAGATGACATGACCTGAACTGTGAGACTAAATCTACATGAGAAGATATGCTGGGTCTTCATAGCTATCTGACAGATGACACTTCCAACAGTACTTAAAGAATAAAACATAAAACTCTGAAGAACCCCATGTAAATTTTTGCTTCTTCCCTCACTTAATAGGGCTACATGTTTACGGACTCAGAGTACAACACATCTTGAACTTGGCAGCCGGCCATCTGCTGTAGAAGATTAGGGAGTTTCATTGGCAGAATCCCAGAAAAAAGCAAGGGCACATAAGGCTGTGCTAGAGGCAGGTCTTCTAGCTGAGATACATGTTTAAGAGTACCAGAAACCTTTCTCTGGCTTTCTCTCCAACCAAGAAGGAATGATTTAGAAAAGGGTGGAGGAAGGATGTTTCATTTGGGCACTAATGAAACTGCATCTCCAATTCAAATTGGTATCATCCTGTGTATCATCCTGTTCTCTCATCCCTCCGCCCATCTTGAGTCCTTGTCATCTCCTCTCCTGTGAGGTTCTGAACCCTGAATTTCTATTGCTTGTTGAAAAAACACTATCTCCTCAAGTCTGTAAAGCAAACCAGGCTGCTGTAACAACTTCCTTAGCTCCCAATAGTGGATAAACTCCAGGTCTCCATATCCAACCATTACTTAAATTCAGGGACACTTTCTCAAATTGTTGCTCCTTTTTTACTGGTTCCTGTTCCAGCAAAGTTCTCTCCAAATGCTGCTTGTCCATTCCTCCTAAATGGTTCTTTGCCTCCT
The DNA here is from genome assembly GCA_013398155.1 of Pedionomus torquatus. Lineage (NCBI taxonomy): Eukaryota > Metazoa > Chordata > Aves > Charadriiformes > Pedionomidae > Pedionomus > Pedionomus torquatus. Next base: position 23,101 of record VZRU01015444.1, on the reverse strand, counting down.
ATGCCCATAAAAAAACGTTCATCAAAAGTGCTTTACTAACTGACACTTGGGCCCTTATCCATCTGTTGTTCTACCTATAGACTTTGTTTATATTTATTTAAAGGACTCAAATATTAGAATAGGCTTTGGGGCAACCTTTCATTTCTCATCTCCTTAAGACAGGGATGACCATCTTCATGAATAGAATCATCTCTCTGAATTTCACACTCTCTCTACTGGAAAATACCTTGTCTGGGTAAAATGACTGCACAGAATCAGACTACAGCATTACACGGCCGCTGTAGTGCTGTATATTCTGGTTTTGAGAATAAAAAGGGAGGACAGTGGTTGCTCTTATCTACTTGGTTCCTTGCAAGTTTCTCCTTCATCCTTATGATTCACTATTATTATGAGTGTTGGTGGCAATCAGCAGGAAAAAGGGCAACAATAACAACAAAAAAACCCAATCCAGTTGCTGTGGAGTCAGCACACAGCACTAAGTATAGAGAAACCAGGAGCTACCCCTTCAGTTACAAAGTGCCATTGAAAAGCTTGAAAGACACCTTGTCCTCCACTTTGAAATCCAAACAGCATCTCTGGAATTATCAGGGCAGAAGATAAACATGCTCATAAAAGAGTAAGCAAATAAAGGTAAAAGAAAAGATCGCGATTAGCAGCACAATGATTTACTGCAGTTGTATCTATAGAAGCTAGCTACGTATTATAATTAAAACAAAAAAACGTAGTTAGAAGTCTTTTCTGCAACAGACACTGATAGACAATTCTGACTCTGACTGCTTGTCTCCCCTTAGAGCAGAAAACTCACACTGATGTCAAAAGGGGTTGAACAAGTACAGGAGTAGCAATTACATACCTGGCCTATTGCAGTTTCACCTCTGCAAGCAAGCCCTGCTCAGAGTGACAGAGCAAAAAGGTCAAACTCCCACAAGCACATTATCAGCATGTACCCACCGGGCTCTAATCTCTGTATCCTGCCAACATGCAACCACAGGTCCCATTTTTCTGGGCACCAAAGTTAAGCATCAATGGTTAAAAAGAGATAGCTAATCACATTAAAGGTTGCAGTTTAGTCTCAATAAGGAAAATCTCCAGAGGCTGGCACAAACAATTGCTGCTAGCTCTGTCGCGGGAGTGAGCCAATGCAAACGCCGATCCCAGTTCTATCTGGCTTTACAAAAGAGAGCAACAAAAGCATTTGTACAAAACTACCATTTTTAGTACAACAGATGCTGCTTCTTGCAAGCAAAGCTAAAACAACATGCTTGCAGCATGCTTTCTAAACAAGGTCTGTGGGAAGAGAGGACATATGTTTTTAATAACATCTTATAAACATTTACAGGAAGCAGCAGCTACATTCCATATAAAGGCATTTGGTGTATTTTGTGCAGCATGGTGTGAGGGTGTAGGAGGGGAGCCTCAGTACAGATAATTAATTTCTTTATATTGAATGCTTACACAAATCCACAACAAAGGTTTTCAGGGCCTCTGCTGCTGCTCTGCATATAAATACACTCACATGCAAGGGTGTATAACAATATATGGTACAAAGCAGGCAATATGTTTTAGTTTTGCCATTTAGGGTTTGATCACTTAACTCAAAAAGTCAGTCTTGGGTTGTACATTGGAAAAAAAGCATTGCAATGCAGCACAGTTAACTATACCAGTGCCAGCAAAAGGCAGCACAACAAAGCCACAGACATCAACTACTGTTGCATGTATTCAGACATCCTCCCAGCTCCAGGCCAGTAAAGGACCTCCAAAGTGCCATTCAGCATACACTATTTGTCCAATTTGCTCAGGGAGGGTAAAATGACCTTTTGAGAGCCAGACTTTTCATAAGCTGCTTCAAGCACACTTTCTGCTTCAACTGCCAGTGAGTTTCAAAGCCTCTTGTCCAATGTGAAGATGCCATATACATTTAGACAAAAGTTAGAGCACGAAAATATCACTCATCATCTGAGCCCAACCTCGTAAAGCACAACAGATATGCATGTGAATTCCAGTATGTTAAATTCAATCCAAATTATGAGGTAAGTAACATTTCCACTCCAAGAATTTGCTGTTTCTCCTTGCTAGTATTTTACAAACAACAAACAAAATGCAACACCACCACACCAAAAAAAAAACCCCAAAAAACCAAACCAAAACAAAAAAACACAAACAAACAAACAACAAAAAAAAAAACCAAACACACACAAAAAAAAAACCAAAAAAAAAACACCAAAACCGCAGCCAGGTCTATTAGGCTGTTTTCTAGACCTGCTTGGATCTGAAGTTGCTTTGCCGGTCAGCTAACGTCCATCTGCCTGAGCAAAAAGTGGTTTTCAGGCAGCCATATACAGACATCTTACTGAAACGGATAAATCTGAAGAGGTCCTGTTTTGGTCTAAACGAAACTTTCTCACACAGACACCTGCATCTGACATACAGCTTTTATTTGAAATTTGTCCCCATGCCCACCAGTATTAAGTGCTGTAACTTCAAACAGATTACCTTCCAAAATTAGTCCAAAAAGACACTAAACCCCTGCTATTCCCACCGATGACACAGTTCGCACTTGAATAGGTGCTAAGCATTGCTTGTCATTCCCGGCCACTGTCACTATAAACTAGAGTTTATAGTCTCATTGTTCCATGTGAGAGTTCCAGGCAGGGTTTCCAATTTAAGACGGTATTTATCAATAAATGCCTGCAGGACACAGTACAGTGGAGTGCTATGAATAAACAATGAGGACTGCTCAAAAGTTGGGACTGCTCAGTTTAAAGTTCTGTGAAGTCTCAGAAAAATCAATTGCACTTAGGAGAACGATGACAATCCCAGAAGGAGAATATATAGAGTACCTGGGGTGTACTTAAAGCAGCAAGAGGAGTTAACACACTGCACGGGCTCAGGATGGGGTTTGCAAGTAATCACCACTCTGGTGTCTCGGAATTAGCTTTTCCAAATGTTCACTGGGGGCTGTGCACATACTGAGCTGAAAGCAAATATGATGATTCTCAGTCCAATTCGAAATGTTTAGTAAATGATGCAAAAGTGACTGGACAGACTTAGAAGGCAACACTTAGCCTCATCTTTCCCTAGGAGGCCACCACCGTAACAAAGCAGCACGTCAATTATTGAGGGAGACACCAGTTTCATCTGTAGCTGCTATCCTTTTATACTGAAATAATTAACATCTTGGGGAAGGGGGAAAAACAAGTATAAAAGGACATATTGTACTGCCTACTCCAACAGATTTGTTTGTTTTCAGACGAAGAAGGATTGCTGTTAAACACTGTAAGCTAGTCACGTTTTGTGAAAGCAGATGGAGGCTATTTTTTTTTTTCTTCTTTTTCTTCCTTTTGTAAATCCTGGACTGCAACTCCAGTCCCGAAGGGAAATCATATTAAACTGGATAAATATTTCTGCACTTCTCTGAACTTCAGAAGGAAGGACAGTTCTCTTGAAGTTTTGCATCTATTCTCTATAAGAAACAATGCTCACAGAAATCAATTACGGGCAACAGTTTGCCCATTTTGGAGGTTTTTTTGTGAGTTTGGGTTTGTTTTTTTTTTGTGTTGGCTTGTTTTTGTTATTTTTATTGTTATTAATAAGATTAAAACTCTTACTCCACTCCCAAACTAGCAAACTAAAGCTGTAACACAGCTGACACAAATCAGTCATTATCTGAACAAAACAAAACAAACCAGAGAGCTTTCCAATAGAGCTACTTAACCAGGTGGCATAAACTGTGCCTGTTTTGCCCCTACTTAATGGGCTCCTTTTAAATTCTCTCACCCACTTTTCTGATTAAGCTTTCTCAGAAATTGTGAAGGAATAAAAAGTTAAACAGAAAAATGTATATAAATAAAGTGCTAATTACTTGTCTTTTAATAAATACTGTGGCATTTCACTGCGCATTATAGAGGTTTAAATCGATACTAGCATTAACAGCAAACTACTACTATTTCCTTAAGCTGAACTTAACATCTGTCAAAGTAGAGTCATAAACACTATGTAGTAATTCATCTGCCTATTATATTAATCTGCATCAACCCAAGAGTCTCCTTTTCCTTATTTCCTCTTCTCCCCTTCTTTCCCCACAAGCCAAATATTCTCCATTTCAAAGCAACCTGCAAGAAAACTGAAAACGAAGGGCCAGTCTAGTGACATACTTACTTTATATTCAGAAACCAGAAAAAAGCCTCAATGCCCAAGAAACAAAATTCCTTAAAAATAAGCTGGATACTCCTATTCCTACCCAGAATCCACTCTGAGACTTAGTACTCCCTACCAACAAAAAGCAGGTTCTGATCATACGTACGTGATAGGATATAGGTTTTTTGGTCTCATAACAATCACTAAGTTTTAGACAAACACTTAATTCTGATTCCCACTGATACTGCTTTTGAGCAAGTGAACCCTCCATTGATCCAGAGAAAAGCTGTAATTTACCTGTACTGTAAAAACCCTGCAGTTTTAACACATCTGTATCATCTTCTTAACAAACAGTCCACAAGCAGAATTATACCTTGTGCTACTCTCATAAACATACTTTAGTACTTGAATACTAGAAGCATGGTTATAGGGACAAATTCAGCCAGGCTATTTCCTCCCGCACAGTTATTCATCATCAAGGCTGAAATTAGGATGAGCTGCAGTTGCAATTTATTTTGCAAATTTTCAAGCTAAAAGGTGAAACCTAATCGTTCATACTCTGCAACAAACCCTGTTGCAATAACCCAGTTACAAGTGACTAAACATTGGAAGTGTACAATTCTTTTCAGAATCCAACACAATGCCTGTAAATATAAAAGGAACAAATACTTTCAACAAGGAAAATAGCAGTGTGCTACATAATCTGAGTGGGTAAATATGCACTATTACACAGGATATAAGCCTGTAATTTTAAGAAGTCACTTTCTAAAGCAGTTGTGTTTCAGAAAGTCAAAAGACTTTCTGGATGACAGGTCCTCTTGAAAATCCAAGTGAACCTTTACAAAAGCTTAGTGTGAAAGCACATATGCCCTTCTTGAAGGAAGCACCTGATTTTAACAGAACAAAATAAAAACAAGTCTTGCCTTTCCATTACCTGCCTCTTCTTATCCTGGATGACCTAAACTCAGGTATCATTCTACTGTGTATTTGCTGATATAACTTGCTTTTATAAAGATAAAAATACTTGCCGTGGATTTTCTGAGCTTCTGGATCATCCACACTGATAGCAATTATCTTCCAATCTGTCTCTCCTTCATCAATAAGAGCTAAAACACCCAACACCTTCACCTGAACAATTTCACCAGAAGAACGAATCTGAAACAGAACATAAACTTATAAAGGTTTGGAAAACACTACATGAATTTTCTATTTTATCTTACAAGCAAAATAGTTTTAGTATATTTTTGACCAGCAGCTAAGAGAATTGCAAGATAGATCTGTAATCCCAGTATACATCTTTTTAAGATTAATAGCATTTCTCCCACCACTGCAATTCTTCAACCCTCAATTCTCCAGTCAGCATTATTCAATTAGACAACACAAACTAGAAAATGTTTTCTACCCTGCTTCCTCCACACCTTCTTGATCATCACCCCAAACTGCAAGTCAAAAGTATCCCATGCTCATTTTTAACTCCTTTCTGCCTCTTGGCGCTCTACTTTCTCTATTCTTGGACTTAATCTATGTCTTGCTGTTCCTTCCTCTAAACTCCAATATACACATATAAACACAGATCCTTTCCCCAGAAATATGAACACAACTCTTTGGCATTTTATTGAGGACCTTCTCCCGAACAGCCAATATTCCATTTATGACTTTCTGGATCCCTTGAAATTCAGCTTTAGGTTTCTTTCCTCAAATAAAGCCACCTTTGCTGAGATTACCAACTGTATTTCCCCTTTCCCAAAATATTCCAAGAGATCCCTTTTCCAAACTCATCCATTTCACAAGTCCCTCTTTGACACCACAGAGCTAAGCAGTTCCCCTATACCTACTAAGAGTGTTTGCTGCACCTCTTTTTCATATACTCACTCCTTATCTCCTAACTCTGCAACAGGCTCCTCTTGTCTCTGGAGAAGAGGGATATACTTCTGTCTGCACCAGCGAGAAAACCTACCCATCTCCTTTGTGGGCCTGACCTTGTAATTTTATGTGCATGACACTGCCATACTTAATCCTTCAGAAATCTATTCCTAGCTCCAGTACTGATAACAGCAGAAAAAGAAAGAAATATTTTCCTTCTCCAAAAATTTTAATTCCCTTCGTCCTTCACTCAAAACTTGCTGTCCAGCAACAGAACTTCAGGGTGGTGTTCTCTTATTTTCCCTTTTATCCAGTGCACAAACTTTACCAAACCCTCCTTTTTTAAAAATCCACCATTCATACTTTTGTCATCCCCTGAGACTATTATCATCTTTTCTCGTTTTCCATCTGCTCTTCTCTTCCAAAAGTTGTTAACAAATTATTAAATTAACCTTGATAAATTCAATTAATCCTGATAAAGACAAACCTTTGAACCTATTTCACAGACATCAACAGGATCATTATCCCCACAACATCCTGTATTGTTGTCTGTATGGTTTGGATCTTCCCAGGTCTGTCAAAGGAAAGAGAATTATCGGTTACCAGCTTATCTGCAATTACAATTTCTCTAACCACTAAATTACTAAGATTGATAAACACACCAATAAAAACATCAGCTTTCAGAGAACAGGCTTGCTCAATGGGAAGAGAAAAAACAAACACATGAACAGCCAATTTGTTGAGTAACTCATCCTCCTCTGGACAAGTAACATGAGAATTTCTGAGGACATAGTAACAAAAATATTAACTACATCCATGACTCAACAGACACACTTTATCAAATTACAGTGATTAAGGCATCAAACCTCCACCTTGAACATGTTCTCAAGAACCTGACCAATACTAAAAGGCAAAATGGTGAAAAGCAAACACTCAGGTGTTTATGTAGAAGGATCATTACCAAAAAATTGCTGAAGTAGAATGAAGAGAGAATGTAAACTTAAAACTTATTTTTCCAATGCTCTTTAAAATAGCTTTTCATTTAAGGCTATATTATACCTCTCCTGCCCAGCTGCACCCCTGTAGGCTAGAAGGAAAGATTGCTAGGAATGGTATTGTACTCTGGACAATGCAACAACTTCTGCAATAATGATAGCCATACCGTCCATAGCACCAAACAGCAGCCACAAGTACCTATCTGTAAGCCATATACTAAGGATGAACTTCTGGCAACCCCTGATCCTGATGAAAAGCCCTCTTGTGATAAGGGAGACACTGAATGGGATTTTGTTCGTCACAGCTGCCTAGTCTTCTAGACTTCACCAATTGAAGGTGCAATGATCCAACTGGTATTTTAAAGTTATTACAGAAAATAAAGTGACAATTATCTCCAACCCCCTCTCTCTGACTCACAAGGTAAACAAGGGCAGCTGAACATTTCTCCTGGGGAAAGTGTCATCAGTCCTGCACTTTGTGATGACATTCACAGAATTGTCAGAGTTGGAAGGGACCTCTGGAGATCAGCTAGTCCAAGTCCCCTGCTAAAGCAGGACTGCCTAGAGCACCTCACTCAGGACAGATCCAGGCAGGTTTTAAAGGTCTCCAGAGAAGGGGAATCCAGAACCTCTCTGGGCAGCCCGTTCCAGTGCTCTGTCACCCTCACCGTAAAGAAGTTCTTCCTCATATTTGAATGGAACTTCCTGTGTTCCAGCTTGTGCCCACTGCCCCTTGTCCTGTCACTGGGAACCACTGAAAAGAGTCTAGCTCTATCCTCCTTCAACCCCCACTTCAGATACTTGTAAGCATTAATAAGGTCTCCCCTCAGCCTTCTCTTCTCCAGGCTCAAGAGTCCCAGCTCTCAGCCTGTCCTCATAAGGGAGGTGCTCTAATCCCTTAATCATTTTTACTGCCCTACACTGGGCTCTCTCCAGTAATTCCCAGTCTCCCTTGAACTGCGGAGCCCAGAACTGGATTCCAGCTGTGGCCTCACTAGTGCAGAGTAGAGGGTAGAATGACGTACCTCAACCTACTGGCCACAGCAGGACACACTCAAATATTTCATTCTGACTTTGTACCAAGGTGCACATGCATTTCACACCATTAAATGGAATGGCTGGTTCTCAACTATATCTACTTGGAAACTTTGACTACTGAGACTGCTGATGGAGTAAGAACTTCATTGCTATACTCCAGCAATATACCTGGTATCTCCTCTTCAGGAACCAATTACATAAGCAGATTTTCAGGAGTAAACGTTCATTACTTATGCAGTGTAGTGTAAAGAAAATAAATTACTCTTCTCTAACGCCAGCATGTTCTTCAGTACTAACTTAAGTCCAATGTGTTTTCACAGAAATGAGAAAAGTTTAAAATTTTCAACCACGAGTTGGACTTCTTCAAGGGTCAAAATCTGAAATAAGTCATGATCAGTAAAGTCTCATAGTTCAGAGAAAAGTTAACTAAGGCAGTTGAGGTTTAATTTAAAAGAAAACAGCCCTTGTGTTCTTCTTTGTTAAAGATATTACAAAATCTCAATTAATATTTATGCTCCAATAAGTGAAAATCCTAAATTTTTTTTAAATACCTCGTTTAAGCAGAAAAGGGCTACTTGACAAAGTACTCTTAAATGGCAGACAATAGCAGCTTAATTCTGTCACTACAGTACAGAAAAACAGACTTGAGATTTCTTCATCATTTAACTCTTTCCTGAAACACCACACATATTTACACCTACACCCAAATTCTGATCAAAATTTATAGACACAATAAAGCTCAACATAAAAAAATCCTAATTTACAAATGTATCAAACAGAAGCATCCCTCTTGCAACTGATTTGCATTCAAGCAGTACCCAAGATTTACAAGGCAATTTACACAGAAGACAGAAAACTTTCACCATTATAACAAAAACGTTACCTGTGGGAGGGCACCATAATTCCATATATAACCCTTGTGAGGAAAGATATTTGCCACATATCGAAGCTTGCCTTTCTTTATATCTTGTTTAATGGGATTCAATGGTTCCTCAGTGGCAATCTAAGCAGATCGTGGTAAAAAAGAGAAAGCATGAGAAAGAGAGAATGGTAAAATGGAAAGCAATTCATTCTGTATCCAACCAGTTAGAAAGATCCATCTGGGAGCATGTGCTTGTGGTTTGAGAAGTATTAAAAGTATGATGGCCTCACTAAATCTCAAGGGTCATGTTCAAAAAGCAGCTTATTAAGGTTTTAAATAACATTGTGAAGTATGCAAGGAAAAAACTAATCTAGAAAAGAAAGTAATAAATTTATAAGGAGACTATCATGGTCAAACATAAATACTGAAAGGAACTTAAGTTAGAAGCTCTTGCACTTTATAGTACAGGTTCAACAGACATGCAAATGGTGGCACAAGTTCTTCTGACAACATAGGCTTTGAGAGCAACAAGGGAGATGCTTCATCTTCTTCTCACCCTCTGCTCTCTGCTTTCCTATTGCATATGTCCCCTCTCTTCATCACCTCTTGGCACACAAATGCTTTTTATTAAGCACAAGTTCTGCATAGTCTCCAAATGTGAACTTAATGCAGATTTGGAACAGGTCAAGCTAGCATTAGAAGGTAGCATTCTTGTTCCTGAAGAAACATTCACAGAAGAAGGACTGAACAACTAAAGCATCATCATCCTCCCCAAAACCTCAAATACAAGCTAGCTCTCTGCCATATAAGTTACCTACCATACATCAGCTAATTCACTGTAACCATCCTTTTGACACTCCACACCGTAATTCAATCCATGTTAGCTTGGCTCTTGCTTACGAACACACATCTGAATGGCATCACATTTGTTACAGACTCAGATGCTTACACTGGCTCAGCTGGTATCTAGCTTGCATGCAGAAGCACACAGCCCTTAGTTCATCTCCCAACATCCTTACTTTACCTAAAGCATGACCACCAAAGCCATCCCAAAGGAATTCTACCTTTTTAAACCACACCAAACTGTCAATAGAATGCACCTATTCCACAAGTAAACCCTCCCAAAGAGCTGAGATGAAAGTTCACAGATTTCTGGTTTCATATTGATTCTACCTGCTTGTGGTGGAAACTTAAAAGTGAAGACCTCAATATGCCATTTGGGACTTTGACAGAAGTGGCTCAGCAATGCTTTTTCTTGATGCAAACTGGGACAAAGAGGAGTAACTGACAACAGCAGAGAAAAGTCTCATGAAAACCACTTTCACTAAAATCAAGGGAAGAACAACAGAAATGCAACAAACTGACAAGCAGGATATTTGGCACCGGAGATGTGCCAGAGGGAAACATTCATAAGGCAAGGTCTAATCTCCTATGTTCTCCATTCCAGATAAGGGAATCTCAGCACAAAAATGCAGACAAGACCTGGTATTAGAACCTGACCACAATCTGGACTGAAGAACTGCCTTAATAATTAATGCAGTATATTTCAAGTATATTGAAAATTATCAATTAGAGAACTACATCTGATCTCCTCTATCAAGCCAGAGAAGTCTAAACCCACTGGTTTCTGAACCTAACAGGACAGCAAACTTTTCTACACTTGATATAAACATGCTGAGAAAAGCAGAGGGACATTTACACAAAGTGTTCAAATAGTATTGTCAAAGGGCAACTATGCAAAAAAGAACTCAGCTTCCACAATAAATCATCATCTTAAAATACAAGGTAAATATCCAAGGTAAATAACCCTGCTTAGAGTAACAACTGTGGTGGTAAATACAAATCAAATCATTTTCTGGCATCAGGGAGAAGACAGAATTCTGAAATAACATGCTGCTGAGGTTCTTTGGTATTATTTTTAATAATAAAAATAGCTAATAGCTCAAGCAGAAACTTCCATAAAAGCAGCCAGGAAGCATCCCTAAAATGAATGCAAATGTTCAGAAAGATAGGACATATCTGTTGTTTCACAAACACTGCAGATGAAGCATTACTCAACTTCTATATTGTAACAGCAGAGGAACAACCTACAAGGCTTTACTTTTAAAGTATCCTCCTGCAGGGCTAGATACTTTCAAGTCGGGGAGGTCCCCAAGTACCTTTTTGTCACAAGGAAATGCTTTTTCATTTGCAACTCCATTTGTCAGGATTTGGCCTAGGACACTATGTAGCAGAAATGAGAGGAATGAAATCCTTTGAGTGGAATGCTGTAAAAGCAATAGTAGAATTAAATGTTGGATAATGCCCTGCAAGCCAGACTCTGTTGCAGGTATGCTGCACTCTGCAGTCACAGGGCTGTCAAGAAGCAATGCTCACCTGCTGAAGGGAAAGAAAATTAGAATCTTATCCCTTTATAACTGCAACAGAAGTGTCTGTATACACAACTTCAAATTCATTTTTTAACAGAGACTACTCTTTATGCATAAAGGGTAATCCATACTCTGATTAAACTCTGACCATTGGAAGCCACTGCACTGTCGTAACTATCACGGATACCTATATAATCCAAGTGTTTTCTTAATTACCTCCATTTTTGCATTCGTCCAACGAGGCACTTCTACAATCATATTAAACAGGATCTAGAACAAAAAAACAATGACAGAACTGAAAATAAAAGCCATTTGGCAATTAGTATTTTACAATAAGACAAATTTTCTCCTCTGTATTAAGCAGCAACGTACATTGCGGATGTCTGTTCCAGCTGCTTTTACACTGAGTACAACTCATTTGGTTCTGCACAATGATACTCAACCTCCTTGGTTCACTCTTTCCCCACCCTTTTGAGAATAATATAAACACCAAGATGTGGAAATTCACAGTGTTTCTTATTTCTCATATTACTCTTCAAAAAATGTCCAAAAAGTACCTAGAACAGTTTGCCACAACGCAGTGATTCAGTCTATTAGTCAAAGAGGATTGGATGTTTCTACAGAATAGATTCCCTGAAGCACTGGAAATGACAATGACAATGTTTATGGTATTTTCCCCTAATGATTTATTTCTTCAGGCTCTCCTCTTTTGCCTCATTCATTTTTATTAAAAAAAATAAAACCCAAACAAAAAAAAAACAACAAACCAACACAAACAAACAAACAAAAAAAAAAAAAAAAAACCAAAAAAACTACAGACATTTCTGATTCGCAGTCAAATCCAGTTGAAGTGAAGCAAAAAGAATCCAGAAGTGATGGCAGAGCAAGGACACAGACACCAATACCTCATGTTTGTGCTAGCCTTCTTAGTAATAGAAACAAAGTAAAAGTTGTTTTAAGAAGGGGAATCTGGAGGGAATAAACCTACAAACTTTCATGCTTTTAAAAGAAAAATAAGTAATCTATACCCTTCTTACTGAGGAGTGTCATTTTCCTAAGAGAAAAAACTCTGTGTAACTTCTGTAAGGCTTCTTCTACACTACCAAGAAGTAGAGCATTAATCAAAATGGGTAACTAGGCCAAACCCCCAGCACTGTCTACAACCTATTTTCTCTTAGGCTACTAAAATAATCACAAAATTTCACATTGCCTGGAACATCTCTTCATAGCCAAAGAAAACACACTGGTATTAAAAATCACAACAGTTCAGAGGAAGGAAAAAAAAAAAAAAAAAATTGCAGAAATTCATAGGTTAAGAGAAAAAAAAAAGGTTAAACCAACTGAAGACTTGTACTGACTCTAACTACACTGCAATTAAAGCTCTAGCAGACTTTTAAGTATTTGTATTTTGCTCCTTGTACCCTACAGCTCCAACAAATAAATACCATTACCAGGGTCAATGCCACAGTGATTAAAGTAATTCCCGTGGTTCTATGATCTTCTTCTCTCAAACTTGGAATGCAAAAAGCAAGAAAGCAAAGGAAAATCCCAGCTGTCACTCAGCATTTCTCCCACAAGACCAAAAGCTACGCACAATCCTGAAAGTAAATTCCTAGTAAATTTATATTACATTCTCCAACCATAAGCAGTCAGACCATACTGCAGTCAGTAGCATGTCAGCTGGAATCACTTGTCCCAACCACGTCATAACCAAATAAAACATGGAAAAAAAAAAAAGTGCTTCAGATCAGTTTCATAAAGTATACTTTATGTATATAAGAATGGTTGAAACATATGTAATCTGAAAGAGCACTCAAAGATGTCAGCACTGAGGAAGCAGGCAGAATAAAGCAACGTACATGTGGCAGCAGGGATGGGAAGGGTTCGAAGAGAGCCAAATGAAGTCTGCACATCCATCTGGAAAACACTTGGGAAAAAAAAAAATTGTACAGCATGAAAGCCAGTGCTGACAAGAAACTCTTAGGGAACTGCCAAGGAGGTCAAAGAATTGTTCTGACTGGTAGCTACAGGCAAAAAACTTACAAACTCCTCCTGGAATTATACATGATGTCTTCCCCTCCACCACAATACTATACTTTTGTTAGATGCCACTGTACATTTTCCCAACCATGTCTAATACAGTGGCTTTAGCAGCCCTTAAGTCCTGGCTTGGATATTTAATTGGTCAAGAGTTATTCCAGGTCTTCACCAAAATAACTCTTGTGGTTGGACAACAAGTGGACTGAAATTAATACAATGCTGCTCTTAAAAAAAAAATGAAAAAAACATCACTTGGATTTAACTCAGCTCTAAGACCAGGCCTTCATAATTTGTGGTATCAGTCAAATGTGAATTGTCAAGAGTCTTAAACATGACAGCCTGACAGATTAATTTGTATGCAAAAAAAATCCCCAAAAGTGCACTCTCTAATGCTAAGCTGCCACAAGCATTTACAGGAGATTAATAACTTCATGCAGTGCTTACATTTAAAAATAAAAAGTTTTATTTATAGGGCAATCACATTTTCTCAGTGATGAGACAGGATTCACCGGTGTGGAAATGAGAGTACATACTAGATAGTTTGACAGATAGAGAGAAGTACACTCCTCTGGCTTTTTAGGTTGTTGTTTTTTTTTTTCCCCTTCTCTTTCCTGTCATTTTTCTCTCCTTCCTTAAATACCACCCAGGAATTTTTCCATCACTCTTATTTCCCAGATCAAGCACCTATTCCTTCTGGCCACTTGAATGTTCTCCACCATCTTTGCTGCAAAACCATCCCTGCCCTAGCTGTAAACAGAAATGCAAGTATCAGACACCACCTGTCTTTACAGATTACCACCTGCACATGCCATTCAGTGGTTAGTTTTGGATGGTGAATGCATCTGGTAATTGATTTTTTTTTTTATTATAAATCAGTAAAACAAAAAAAATCCACCTCACCAAACCCCAACTGAGCACTTGTACCCCCTGAAACAACATTGAAACTGTTCCAACAGCCCATTTGAAACACCTTCCAGTGACAGAGAAAAAGATCTCATGAAATGAAAACTATTGCTTTGGAAAGATTACCATTTAACTGCTTTAGTCTGACAACAGCCAACTGCTCTGCCTATGAGATCACCGATTGCTGCAGTCCAGCTTTAATCTAAGTTTGCAAGCGCCTAGCATAGAAGGGACTCCACTTCATGACAGCAGACCAGATTGAGTAGTTCCTACAGGCTAGCCTCATGCCAACTCTGCTGGCTGATGGTTTCTCCGGGAGATTCTCCTGGAATATGCAAGAAAATAAGAGAAAATAGTTTTCTAGATTCCAAAACAGGGACAAAACCTATCTGCTTAGGGGAAGTGACCTGACGGAGCCCAAAGGGACTTTCAACCTAGGGTATTATGGAGCTTGTTTGACTTTGGGTTAACACAAACACAAGACAGACATTTGTACCTATGCTCTATTGTACCTTAAAGAAGTGATGGTGGGGAAAAAAAATAATCCCTTTGCTCAACATAAAGAAGTCCAAAGTGCATTTTCTAATTCCTAAAACCGAGTATGAAAATCAGAAGAAGATGACATCAGAAGGAACAAATACTATGTCTAAATGATACTCTTTATTTCCTGAGAATTACACACAAAGTACAATACATGGGAACTCACATAGGACATAAATATTTGCTTTATTGGGGTGTTTTCTTTAATGCTGCTTGGCAACATACTGCATTCTGTCTCAGTTGAACATCATTTTTAATGTATCGTGGTATCATTTTTGCTGGGACAAGCAAAAAATATCTATTTCACACAGAAAATAGGAACATATTTGGTGGTTTTTTGGAATAAGGAAACCACAGAAAGATAAAAAGATATACAGATACACTTCAACATATTCATACACCAAGTCTTGAGAAAAGCAAGGAAAATACAGACTGTTTTACCCAGGTAAACTGTGAAATCTACAGTCTATGCACTAAGACTGATGGCCAAAAATAACTGCTAGCTTTGGCTGTACAGATTCTTATAGCAGACAACTCATTTTGATCAGGGTTTATTATTACAAACCTGAATATCACAGGAAGGAAAAAAAAAAAAAAGGAAAAAAAAAGCAGCACATTTCTGACATTATTTTTACAACCCTTCTGGGTTCCCACACACTAGTCTCAGAAACAATTATTTCTTACCTAACTTTCCCTTTCTTGTTCAACTATTTCCAAGTTCCTTAGCTCGTGCATTTCAAGGGAGGGTTTTGAATAGTTATGATTTTGCTCAAGGTTTGCAACATCTAATGCTCAACTGACAGTTCAGCTAATTTGAAGCAGAAGTGGAGCAACCTATACAGAACAAGGAACGTGACAAAACAAGAGATGAGAGGAAGAGAAACTCAGTATAATTTCATTAAATGACAAACATCACCACTTTTTGAGGCCTGATTGCCATTTACCATCACCCTTGCATGACAGGGAGAAAAGATATGCTAAAGCTTGCAATTATATTAGTCATCTTTACAGTAGAGTGCTTAAAAAAAATAAATCTGAAAGTATTAGGGGCAGCATTTGAGGGCTGCTGACCGTTCCTCACTGAGAAGCCCTGAGCTCACAAGGCAGCAAGAAAAAGCAGCTATCATTTCCATTTCCTTTCTGTTTGATCATTTGCAATCTTGCAGGGATTCTCATCAACCATCAACTGAACAAGGCAGCATGCACCTGAGGACTAATGAGAATGAAAAAGATGAACTGCAGTCCAGCAGCAGTGTGAACAAAGGATGATGTTTGAAAGAAAAAAAAAAGGGAGGGGAGGGCGTGAGGAAAAAAGGAGAAGAAAAATAAGAGCTGTCATTATACACATCCAGAAATAAAAGGAGAGGGGCATGCACATCCATGTTAGAAGCATTCCCAATGTAACACTTGCTACAAGGTATTTGCCAATGAAAACAACAAACCAGATGCCAGCAACATCTGGAGACCAAATATACTGTATCTAAATGAGAAGTCAATGGAACTTTTCCAATATAAATTAACACGCCACATAACAAAAAAGGAATGCAGTGCCCAGCAAAAATGCAAAATGCCTGCAGCCTCTTCAGTGTACTTCCTTACTGTTATAGTGAAGAGGGAACAGTGAACTACGTAAGTTTTTATCCACAGGTATCCCAAAGGTGGCATCAGGCATATTTTCTGATAAACTAGTTACTGGATACATTCACTTACCAAACTACTCAGCATATAACAGTGACATGAAAACAAACTTTGTCAAGCTTAAGGAATCATTTATTTGAAGTTAAGATTGATCAGATCTCTGATGCAACTTTCTCAGTAAATGAACTCTACTCCCATAGATTTTAACTGGACCACTGAGTGAAGATCACTTGAAGTTTCAGCATTTGTTAATCTAAAACAGCACAAAGCAAGGCTTGCAGCTACTGGACACATGCATAGTAAAAAGCACGAGGCCCTATATCTGATCACCTATTCAGACTGCACGACCATTCTGATGACCCCTTACATCTCACCTGACTAGTTAACTTATCAGAAGTTTTGGCCTGATTGAAGCAATGAACTGAAGTCCACAGGGGTATTCCAGCACTGTGCAATCCACAGGATGCAAGAAAAGAAAAGCTGCCTTGTTTCTTTGTATTTTTTTTTCAAATGCTCTTGTGGGTATCTGCAAGTTAGTGGACTATAATCTCTAAATGCTTGAACAGATTCCTCACCAAGGCAAGCATTTTAAATAAAACTGTATTCCCGAACACCTGGGTCCTCTGAATGAGATTACATGTGAATACTTTACCAAAGGCATACAATGACCAGTAGATTAGAAACCTTTCCACTACAGCAGGGAAGCACCATGTCGCATTAATCCTGAAAACAATGACCTCTTCAAACCATCTTCCTGCTAGACATGGTAGACCATATTCAACAATCAGCCTCTGACAGTTCTGACTATGACCACAGTGGGAACATCCAGTATACCAGACAGAGCTATGAAACTTTTGATACCTTTCAAAGAGATTTACTTGGGCAGGAGTGAATTTTGAGTGCTTGCAATGCTTAAGACAAAGAAAAGGTCCAGATTGCAAGCTGGTAATAATGTTGAGACCGGAGCTGAATATTATTTCTTTCAGCATAGTTTCTCCCTCAAAATAACTTCTCTCTAGTCCTTAAACAGCAAAAAAGTATCTGTGAAAGCAGAAAGATCAGTTGTCAACAGTGACTGCAAAGCTAAATTTAAGTGAGATTTGTGAAGGTCTAAAATGTTGCAAGGAACAGCTGCACTAGAAAGAACAGCTCATACGGAAACACCACAGCATTTCCCTCAGAACTACAGACTGAGGCTGCACACAGCTAACAGAGACTTGTATGATGTGCATCCCCCTATCCCATAAATGTTGAAAGCTGAAACTCCTCTATTTTGAGACCCTCTTTTCTGACACCAGGAATGCCAAGAACAATTTAAAGTAGATTAGACAGACTGAAGAGATCCATGCAGAATAATCTTTGTTTTCCATAGCTGAACTGTCATCTGATGAACACCAGTTCAGCATAATTTAACACACACTCTTAAGAGGGCTTGCCCTTGTCAATAGTAAGAAATAACTGCCACCCTAAAACCACAAGTTTTAAAGATGCCACTGTTTCCAGGGCAAGTGGAATTATCAGCTTCGAATTCTGGCCAAATTCAGCACAAGGATCAGCTGAAAACCAGGTACCAATAGCAGCTTCCACATCCCTACACAGCAGTAAGGAGTACACTGCTTCAAAAACTTCAGAAATCAGTACATGCCATTAAATTCCTCATGTTTTATTTATCCTCTGATTAAGCCATACACACAGGGATGCATTTCTCATCAGGCCAAGGTGGGGAGAGCTGCTGAAGAGTACAGTGTAAGAAGAAACTGCTTTCCTGAACACAAAGATCCCTCAATTTTCGGGAAAGGACTGGAACGCACATCTGTGTTTGCTCANCCCAACTCCCAACTCAAAGATGGTGATGAAAAAAGGTTATTTATATTATTTGCATTCTCACATTTCACCATCTAAATAAGGACCAAGCATGTTTGGAAAGCCAACGGCCTGCACTTTTGCTTGCTTATTTGCACCACAAGCCCACAAGGACTGGAACGCACATCTGTGTTTGCTCATTTTCTCTAGTTTTATTAAACCACAGTTCAGAGCTCTATCACAGCAGGAGTTAACATGAAGTAGCTCTGGAGCCTACACTGGCCTAGGAAGCAAGAGCTGCTCAGCCTCAATGGCATTTTTTTCCCCTTCTCCAAAGGCTGATCCAGACATCAGAAAAATGGGGTTTCAACAAGTTATCATGCCTCCCACTACAGAGACAGTTTCGAACAGTTTTAGACACTGCATAAAAGAGGCTTTGCATCTTTGCAACTGGCAGGTATTGTCATAGTGTTCATAAGCAGATAAGAAACAGAATAGCTGACTACCAGCAAGAATGCCAATTAAGAATTCATGTTGCAAGACAATGATTCTTGATAATGAGTATGTGCCAGTACCCTTTCTCCTCAACAACTCATCTTTTAGGCATGATTCTACATCTATTGAACAGTACTTAAATGGGCACCAAGCAGTAGGAAATCTACAAACTGTTACCTAGACATTGCAGTTCGAATGAATCAAAGGGCAAAGAGAAAGGAAATACACAGTGCAGGAAATGTATGGGAACTGTGATACAGTAGAAGTACCAGTGCACAATACACTAGTTGGAAAACTGTGAGAACCCAGACAGAACAGTTCTTTCACACTGGATAGGTAGTCAAAGTTTTTCAATATGACTGTCCAAATAGATATGGTGAGATAAAGACCAGGGGACACACACCCCTCCCACAACGATATATCATGGTCTTAAAGCATAGTTTGTTTCATTATTTTTCTTTCATTTTCTTCTAAGTTTTAGTTATTCCTGTGCCAGGGAAAGCACTGTAAAAAACGCTACATTTTGGAAAAGGCATCTACACAAACTAATCTTGTTTCACAGAAAAAAGCCTGAGAAGACCTTCCATGGTTTTTGGGGCTTCCATAAGGTTTAACTTCAGTGCTTGTTAATGCAAACCATGAGCAGATGCTGATTTTTCTCTCTTTGGACTTCCCAGATGAGTAGAGAAAACAACATATCCTCAGTTCTAAAAAGCAGATGCTAAGTCTAATTTCTGCCCTAATGCACTATGGATTTCTGAAGTTTTGTATACACGAAAGATTACAGACAGAGTATAATGATTATTTCATTAATGGAGGTTTTATTGCAAGTGTTTCTGAATGCAATAGCAGAAAAGTTAACATATCTACACTGCAACACTCATAACAAGCCTTTCAAAGAGTGGTATAGAAGTGTTTGCCTTTGAGAACATCTTGCTGACATCTCTGGACCATTCAAACAGGAGACTATTAAATCCCTTGAAGCCTTCTCCTCTTAAAAGACTTACATTTAAAGATATATCAACTATATTCAGCAAGAGCAAGTTCACTGCAGAAAAGTGAAGTGATGCTGGAAAAAAAATAGAAGGAATAGTTGAAAAAACCAAAAGCAGCATAGCAGTACCTCAGTTCCAGTAGTCTTTGACCTCTTTGCCGGAATCTCTTTGTCCTATATGGAAAGAGTGAAGTGAAAAAGTATATAAAGAACATTAGAGCACAATTCTGTAGTAACATAAATACAGAGTACAGTAGTTTTCCATGCAACCGAAATATCCCTTTGTGAACATAAAGGCCTGAACTTAACTTTTAAATGTAACCACTCAGTTCTGTTTCATTATGAAATTATAACCTTCCAGATGTTAACAGAGGAAGATAAAAATGTACAAGGACACATCCACTTTCTCCCAGCTACTAAAAGATTTAAGCAGCAATTTTAGGCGTGTCCTCAACTAATTAAAACAGTCATCCTTCTGTTCAGTTTAAACAGACAAAAACCAAAATAAATAAAACCAGAATGGAAAATAAGGCTGTAGTTACCCATCATGTAACAAAGTCCACAAATCTTAGACTAGGACAGGGAAAAAATACAACATCCTTACATCCTCCTCTTGCAAAGAAGGCAAAATTAACAGAGACCTCCACAGTGACCCCCTTTCTTGCCCCCTCAGGCCCCTATACCCTATGGAAGACTCTTTCCTTGCTCACACCAAAATGAAAACCTCTCCACACTCGTCAGACATTGTTGTACTACAACTTTACCTACAGAAAAATCACAGACTATGATCTACCCCTTCAAAACCTAAATTCTAGATGCAGGGACAGTAAGGCCCCCAGGGAACATGCGATGAAAACACACACTGCTTTTCCAGCAACAGTACCCTCCAAACAGAGCATCTTAGCAATGACTCTCTGAAGGAAACTTACCTCTTCCATTGACTAGCATGTTTAGGGTGTGCTGATCAAAAAGGCTTCGTACATATTTTTAATCTCCCAGTTTAAATAATTAAAAGAGATTGACTCATTAGTTCAGAAGTCTCAATCTGAACACGTTGCAACTGCCAACCTTTCTCACCATTCATATAATCCATAGAGACCCAGGAACAAATCAAGAAAAAGGCCAAAACCCTCCCAACCTGTTCGCGTAACAAGCATACCGTAACAAGCAAACATAAGTCTAAACCAAAAACTGGCAGTTCCCACCAGTGACACATAAAAGAGGCGTTTCATTATTGCTATAATGAAGCTCCAGGGAGTGTGGCTAACAAGATGTGAAAGTGCTCAGCTGTACCTCACGCCTTGTAATTCTCCAAAGGTGCGATTACTACTTTTCTCTTGGGCATTATTGCTGGCTTCCAATTATAATGCTCCTTTTGGGAATTATAGAAATACACAGTAAATTATGTAGGTGCACTGTACATCTCCTACTGCAAGGAAACATACACTTTTAATTGCAGATGTAGAAAAATGCCAGTTTACAAAAAGCAATTAATTCAAGTGCACATAAACAGAAAACTTAAGCATAGAGAAGAACTAACACAAGGTATACAGAGTGGGTTCCCACCACCCTCAGTCACCTGGAGACTTAAAAACATACCTAGGCTCCTCTACACAGTAATCATTATGCTTCACTGAAAGCTACTGAACTGTAGCAGAGAAAATCTTGGAGTTCATGCCTGTATTAGACAAAGAATGAGCCAGGCTTAAAGTGGTCTTTTCTGGTGCTATACAATTGTCTGTTAATTTCTTAACAAACAAACAAAAAACAAAAAAAAAAAAAAAAAAAAAAAAAACCAAAAAAAAACCAACAAACCACCATATTTTAAAAACTGCACTTTTACCTAAAGAGTATCAACAAAACTCTTAGCATTTTGAAATTAATTGTGTTTCAAGGCATAGAGACATACCTCTTTAGATCCAGCAAACAGTGGAATGTCATGAAACGGGGAAATATATTTACCATCTGCATTCTCTGAAAACCAAAACGTAGCATTAAAAATCTAAAGATATGCCATAAGATGTTGGTATTGCTAATTATTATGCATTACAGAAATGTATGATATGCTACGACAATGGATCAGTTAAACTTTTTCTGCTGTTTAATTCCAAGGACTAAAAAATAACCTACACACAGGACAAGGAGTTTGATTGTTTGACAAGTATTCATTAAAGTCAGAATTACTGCTCTAGTATTTGCTACTTCACTTCTCTTCCATCTACCTGGTAATACAAGCTTTATAAAGACAAGAAGATCCTTTAATTCTGTTTTCTTCTCCTCCTCCCCGGAAATACACAACCATTAAGGGAGAAAAAAATACCAAGGGAACCTCATTTCCAATAAACATGACCACAAAGAGAAAATCTCCCGATGTTGTAGACTAAAGCCTGACCAAAAGACTAAGTGAGGGATGGGATAATTGCTCTGGCCCTAGACACAAAACACCATGCCTTGAAAACAGCAGAAATTGACATTAAATTAACGGGTGCCCGATCTGCACCTCAGCCTTGCTCCCACTATAGAATGGGACAAAATTCACTGAAGTGGATGCTTTAACTTTTCAAACTACTCAAAAATTTTTCAACATACTAAAAGCCCAAGTATTGTGTTAAAACTGAAACAACAATATAGAGTACCAACACAAATCCCAAAGAATTTCTCCTCTGCTAGCACCCCTATTCACAGTAAAGGGAAAAGCAGACAAGGGCGTTCATTTAGCTTTGGTCTGTACTTTGACTACCTCAGCAAAGAGCAGTAAATGGTAGTTCTTTTTGCAACTCCTGGAAGCCTCCAAATGCTCCTCCCAAATAAAACAAAGGTTAGTGGAAGGTTGATTATTCCCACTGACTGAAGTGACTTTCTCTAGATGAGCTCCTGTGTTGGCAGCCCCCGGGGATGGGGCACAAGGGAGCCCTGGCAGGGTACTGCCAATGGGGTGGGTATATGATGCCTCCACTTCTCTCACAAGTGGACGTCAGACGTAACTGCTTGTAAGTCAATGGACCAAAACCGTACACCGGCACTACGAGAGAAGTGGCACACCCATAGACAACGTTGTTACTAAAACGCATAATACTCAGCCTGCGCAACCCCACCTCTCACTGGGATTTGGGAAGCCTCTTGGAGGGCTGCCTATGCCCTCCCGGTGCCACTTGCTCCTGCTGGTCCCACAGGCCCCTCGGGGCTGGAGCCCCACGTTTGAGGTGTCAGCCTCCCCCTCATCGTGACGTTTCTAAAGGGAGGGCTGGGCTGGGCTGGCCACAGGAGACAGGTCATGCTGCCAGTGGGGCTGTCGTATTGCAGAGGCAAGGCTCCCATTGCCAAGGCTGCCCTTCGGGTCCCAGAGGCTGCCAAAATACCGCACCCACGGTAGCGCAGCCCTTCCCACCCCCCAAAGCACCTCTTCACGCCTCAAGGCTCCTCG
>VZRU01015443.1:243385-255115 GCA_013398155.1 Pedionomus torquatus | reverse complement strand
GAAGGTCCCAGACTGGACTTGGTGAGGGATGAAAACTGGGTTCCTGTTTTCTGGAAGTTCCGGAGTCAAGTTCCAGATCCAGAGTAGGAACATAGGAATTGAGATCAGAGACAGACAAACAGAAAAGAGTCCTCCTTGGATGACAGCCACTAAAGAAAGAAGCTGAGCCTGAGAGCTGTAATATTTGTTATCCTATTTTGATTTCAAAATACAAGCCCATTTCACTTCACTTCATATTTTCATTTTCAAGAAAAAAACAGCTGACTTTTCATGTACTTTCAGTTTTTGAATATCAGTCCCTGGCAATGATTTAATCTCCCCTCCAAACCAGAAGAGATTAGATTACAATTACAAAGCACTAAAAACAGGAAATGTTGTAAACTCTGACACAGTATTAACTATGCTGGTTCAAATGACACTCTGAAATTTTCTTAAAAGTGGTCAGTCACCACTTGTGTATGTAGCTTTTTGACCTTTGACCCTAGGAGCATGGTGTGAGAAATAGCTTCTTTTAATGGTGAAGTCATGACTAGGCCATATGGATCAAGCAGGGATATTTAGGATATGTCCAAACCATGGCATGCTTATATTTCATCACTGAAGGAACTACACCAACACAACTAGAAATGAAAAATAATTTTTCACTATACTCCCTCTGTTGAAAATTCTGCATTTGGTCAACTGGATAATAATGCCAATGGAGTGCAAAAACTTTTATTTACCGTATGGATCTTCAGAATACATACATGTGATGTCAATAAATTATTCCAAAGACACAAATCAAGGTAAGGTCCCACTACCAGCATTCATTAGACAAATGGACAATCTGGCTGTATTGTCACTAATTTACTGAAACAGTACTCGGAGTACACCACTCTCCACAAAATTTCTTTTACATGATTTACTAGGATAAGAGAGAAAAGATTTCTAAGAAAAAACTAGAGTTCTTTAGACCAGGAGCTTCAGCAGCAAGTTTGGGATGAGCTTTACTCTGTCTACCACCACACGTTCAGGCTACAGCCAGACAATTAATTTAAAAAAAAAAACAACAAACCAAGAACAAAAAAAACCCCACAAACCAACATTCATTTTAAATCTGCATACATTGCCAGTACTAACATAAGTCACTGACATGCAAATCAGTGGGGGCAGGGGAAAGACAGCCCTTTAACCATGATTAACTGGATCAGCAGATGAAATGAAGCACCCTCCCAGGAGCAGCACGGCAGAGGAGCCTCAGGGTGGGCAGGATGGAGGATGCACTAGA
Organism: Pedionomus torquatus; assembly: GCA_013398155.1. Taxonomy (NCBI): domain Eukaryota; kingdom Metazoa; phylum Chordata; class Aves; order Charadriiformes; family Pedionomidae; genus Pedionomus; species Pedionomus torquatus. Next base: position 253,848 of record VZRU01015443.1, on the reverse strand, counting down.
CAGGACTGAAAGAGACTGATGGAGAAGACCAGCACCAACCCAAGCCCTGGCCCAACTATCTGTACTGGGAGACTGGAGAATGGAAATTGCACAAAGTCAGAGGGAAATGGTTTTTATGTGATAAAAAAGCCAGATAAGAGGAAGGACTGGAGAGGCTGCCAGTACCAGGCCATTAGCCCTAGGGTGAAGGTGAAAATGTCATCATTAGCTGTAACCCAGGGGAGACGGAGCAAGGGTGGCCTCAGCAAGTGAATCAGGAAAGCCTCCTGTGGCTGAGCCATTAGAGGTTTGGGACCAGATATGGAGAACTGGAGAATATGAAGGAATTCAATTCACAGGGCAAGAGTGGTGAGAGGAGATGCTAGGAGGAAAGAAGAGCTGGGGAAAAAGAAAGAGGGGTCCCCTAGATGAGCCAGAGATGAGCAGAAAATTCAGACTGGGTCCAGACTGTGGACTAAAAGAAGAGGGGATACCATAGGGAGGTCTCCTTCTCCATGCCTGGGCATTCTATAGTCTGGGCATGTGATCACACACATAGGGCTGCTGCCAGCCAGCCCTAATCCTCAGCAGATTTTTTTGTTTTGCTATCCAAAATCATTCTCAGCTTGGTTTACTTTCATAAATCAGTACCTCATATCTCTGGAAATAAGAAGTAGAGGGGAACACAGGCTAAGTTTTCATCTTCTTTTTGGCTTCTAAATAATAAGGAAAAACACTGAAGAAACATTTGCTTGCATCCCTCTATTGAACTGTGTCTGAACACCAAAGACCTGGGTATTTTACTACTATAATTACACACAAAAAGTCAAGCTCTGAAAAGAAGTAAGTCATCTCATATTTCAAAGACATGTCACTGTAACAACATGGTCTTCCTTTTCCCACTAGGGGAAGCATTATCTTTATAGCAAATACATTGCTTAAAAAAAAACATCCCAAAATACTAAATCCACGGCTCATGTAACTTAATGTAAGCCACAGATATGTGCAATGTCATATGCTAAGTAAATTAAGAGAACAATATATTGGGTCTGTCTTCTTGCTTAACTGCCCCAGTATGTATGTTTTGTGTAACATGTAGGCAGCGCAGAGCAGCTGCGCTACGTGGGAGGGCAAGCAAGAGGCGCCAGGAAAGACACTGGGGTTTCCTTCGGCATTGACTGGCTGAAGAACACAGTGGCAACACGCATCCCTTCCCTTGCCCTGAGAAATACTAAAACTCCGCTCCTAACCAGGTCCTCACTCAGTTCAGCCACACTCACTGGAGTTTTTCAAAACTGCCACGTAACTCCCATGCACGTTCAGGCTCAAAGTTGATTAAAAAATGGCAGTTTTAGGCAATCTGAGAAAATGGTAAATTTAGCTATAAAGAAACAGCATCAAATGGAGGTAAGGCCTTTCTGATAAGTGCTTTGTAAAAACTTCCTGTTTCTCTGATGCAAGAAAATCTTTGCTAATGTTTCCTCTTTAATTAAAAATCTGGGGGGGTTGCATTTTCCTTTGTTGAGATTTGAAAAAATATAAACCAAGGGTCAGGAGGAACAGGCAGCTGGGCTGTACATCTGGTGCACAACACTAAAAGAAAAGCTAAAGATCCTCTAAACTTTACCTACATTTATTTTTCAGATTGAAATGCATTGAAACAAAGCCATTTTACTTACAACAATCTCCCATAGCCTCCTTCTTTAAACAAGAAAAAAAGAATGTTTTAAAAGGACTCCCGTCTTTATCCCACATAGGGGGAGATGGGGAGCAAAGAAACATAAAAATATAACATATATCTAGGTTTGATTAGTTTTCCAGGTGTTCACTGTTGTGCACTGAACCTGAGTGTAATTGTCGATGCTTGAGACAACTACAGGACATCATATATTGCCTACCAGTCCTTCAGTTCCTCTGAAGCAAAATAAATTTCTCTGAGGGTATCTTGTGTGTCAGTACCTACGTGCTGATCTGCCGCTGGCATAGATTAACAGTTAAGCACCATGTTTCTTCTCTAAGTTAAAAAATGAGAAAATAGTATCTGAAGAGAGAAGCCAAGGAGTGACTAAGCCTGCTGTCTCCAAGAAGGATCAACTACACCTGTTCCTCATGGTGCTTGTCTGGTCTCTCTTAAAACTTGCCAATTTAATTACCAATCTGGATCTTTCTCCCAGCAATTTAATGATTCATTTCTTACCTGCAGAACAGAGTATTTATTCTTACCCATTTCTCAACAACATTTTTATATAGCTCAAGACCTGTGCTTTCTCTCTTCACTCTCGTTTCAGAGGAGTAACGCCCATCCTTCTTTCCAAACAGGATACACCAGCCTCCCTCAGACAACTGGGTCAACTGTATGCTACTGCCTCCTTCCATCATTTCAGCAGACATTTGCACATGGCATTTGTATAACAAGGTAGATGAGACATGCTAAAATCATTCCTGAATTCACTGTTATTTGCTGCTTCGCCACTTACTGCTTGTTACTGTCAGAGAGCCACTGAACTGATTTAAAACGGCTGGTGACAGTGTGAGCCGCTTGGGTGTTTATTTACACGGGTGCTTCCACTCTGTTTAGTCGGCCAAGAATCTTTTTGGGAAACTTGAGAAAAACAACTGATTAGTCTGTATTAGTTCACAGGTATTCCTTTCATACCTTTTAAAGAAAAGCAAAGCAAAGCAGGTATTACAGCTGCTCTGTGCAGTATACTACCTCAAAGGTAACTGCTAATGACTGTAAGATTGCGACAGCCTGTTTGTTGCAGCCACTGTCACCACAAGGAATCATATTGTTCCTCACAAAAAAAAAAAAAGACTAGTTTTGACTATATTAAAAATAATATTTTTTTTTTTCACAGGCTAGTGAGCTGAACTGGCTCAGAGTAGGATAAACAATTGCAGCAGCAAGAGAAGTAATGAGAGTGTATTGGTAGGAGTAAAAAGATTGGGTCAGATTTAATGTACAATTACACCTCAGTAGTTCTTACAGGCTGCAAGTCAAGGCTTAAATCTATGGGGCAATGCTGCAGATCCACCACCAGCACTAGATGTTAGCACAGCCACCAAAAGTAGACCTCTAACTGATCCCCTCTTCCCAGCACCACAAGCATGCAGTGGGTTGGGTTGATGAAAGTAATTTTCCAAAAACTAACAGAGCAAAGGAGTTTTAAAACATCAAAACTTTTGAGCCAAATCACCTCCCTGCTCTGCTTTACCAAGTAACTGGATGAATTCCCATGGCAGCACAAGAAGAGGCAGAGTTCAGGAGTGGGAGTAAGCTCTTGGGAGTGGGCAGGGGCAGGGGAGAGACTGCTACATCTGATAGCTCTGCGGCTTAAAAAAACTAGACTGTGAACACTGCCATGAGTCTGAGTCATGAGGGTCAAATGATTTTAAAATATCCATCCAATTTAAGTAGGTTCTAGCCTGCTCCTTCCCCAAGATAACTCAGAGTCCTGATGATGCATGCATTAACCAAGTGAACATACAAGCCTCAATCATCAGGTGGTTTTCTTCTCTAATTTCTAGGGCACAACTTCTTGCCTTTGGTTTTCTCTTATGGTTGTCAAGCACATGGAGTATTCCCTTTTTATTATGCCCCCTACTCATTTTACCTCAGTGTGATCTTTCCAAGTATGTCCCTACATCCCCACAGTACTTATTTATAAAGGTTCCTAATAATTTGGACTCATTGCCATTTTCTGTTGTAATATGCTGCAACTCACTCAGCCTCTTCGGTGAAGCTACCAATTAGTTTCCTATTATGCTTTCTGTTTTTCTGATTGCAGTTGTAGTTTATGCTGCTTAAATCTACAACACTAATTGTTTAGTCTTGCTTCTGACAGGATCCTATCAAAGCATCCCCGAGTCTATTGAAAAGAATCTACTTCAACTTAATTCTTTCAACTATTTTCTACTTCTTCCCCTTTCAGAAATTATGAAAACTGTAATTCACAATCATCACCAATGATAATTCAACATTCATCACCATTTTCATAATCTGTAAGAGTTCCTCTCAACAGGCAAAAATTAGAAGAATAATACCCCTAAAACACTTCCTAGGTATTTATTCGCTTTCTGGATTAAAAGTTACTCTGAATTTCTCGTTTTCCTATGACAAATGCTACTCCAGGTAATTGCTGTATCCTTATGTTAGGGCTCATTTTTGTAGGACATATGTTAATAAACAGGATATTATGTAATAAAAACTCTAAGACAAGAACACAGACTAGGAAAATATGGACACACAAAACCCAGCATTATGAAACTTCATGAAAATCATGGCATGAATGAAAGCGTGTTTTATTGTCTGTCCATTCTGATTTCTCTGCCGCCCCCACAAATATCCCTGGACAGCAGACACATTCTCCCTCTTATTCTAAGGATGTGTAGCTAATCCATTACAAAGCATGCTCCGTTCTACAGCACAAACCGTAGTAAGCTGTTAGGTTAGCACCAAGCCAAACATTAACTCTCAATGAGAAAGAATCCGAGATGCTGGAGGGGAAAGGAGGCGGGTGAGAAATGCTTGCCACATTACATAGTGCACTGAGTAATAACGCTACCTGAAGCACCCTTGTCCTAGATGACCTAGCTGCTCTTCAGGCCAAGGTGTGGAATTTTGATATTTCCCTTACCATCTTTCATCTGGTTCAGGACAGCACCAAACAAACAGGGTGTAGCTACAAGCGTCACTTGCAATTGATGCATCATCCATATTAACTTTTAATTAATAATATAAATAACTCTTTCAATTGAAAATGTGGAAGCAGACATGTTTGCTCCAGACTCCAGGCCAACCAAAAAAAGGCCCATTCCTTTGATGTAAGATCAGAGAATGCTGGTTAGTCAAGGAGGCTCTATGATCTCAAAGCTTATTTAGCTTGTAAATTCTCAGGCAGTCATCATCATTTGTTCCACAGTAAAGACCCATTTAGTGAAGGAATTAAAAAAAAAAAAANGACCCAATGGGAACTTACTTGCCTGTTTTTGGTTATTGAGAAGACTTTCATTGATATTCCTGGCTTGGTATATTTTTTCCACTGTACACAAAGATGACAAAGGTCATGCAATACAGCATTTAGAATTTCTCATAGAAAATAAATGAACCATGACTCATACATGGGTACAGCACGTTCTTTACTTTTTCCCTAAAGTAAGAGATAGTACCAAGTTTTTGTTTGCAGCTGCACAAATGGAATACGAAAGATCTATATTCCTGAACATATGTTTCTAAAATTCACAGTGGAACAATTTTGCCAAAGTCTTCAAAACTGAGCGTACATGAGATGGTCTGGAAGAACATCAGTAATCTTCAACAGTAAACATCTAATGACGCACGTCTCCAACATGTTGCAATATAAGAGATTAAGACAAAAGCCATCTTCAATTAACAGATCCACGATGGCATCTGACCATTAGTCTTCTAAGAATTAGTCACACTTGGTCAGCACAGCAATGTTGCATATATTAGGGAGCCCATATGTTATGTCTTTACTCTTCCCTTATCCTCCTGTCTAGGAAGTTCTTTGAATAAACACAGACTACTTTTTAGAGTCATAGAATCATAGAATGGTTAGAGTTGGAAGGGACCTCAAAGATCGTGGAATTCCAACCCCCCTGCCATGGCCAGGGACACCTCTCACTAGAGCAGGGTGTTCAAAGGCCCATCCAGCCTGGCCTTAAACACCTCCAGGGATGGGGCATCCACAACTTCTCTGGACAACCTGTTCAAAAGCTTCTAGAAACAAGAAGTGAGTCTTGGGCAGAAGGAGAGGAGCGGGAGTAAGGCGTGGCCAGCACAGCAACTGATGGGGTGTAGGGGAGCCGGTGAGGAGAAGGGCTAGCTCTCAAGCGGGAGAGTTTGGACACAGGAAGGTTTGAGGGACATCTCTGTGTTGCAGAGATGTGCAGAAAGTGTGTTTCTGGGTGCACAAAAGCAGGAAAGATAATTGAAGGGTTGAACCTGGAGCAGAAGGGCTAAAAGCAGGATGATGGGACCACTGCCATTGCAGTCACCTTCCCCTTCCTCCTCTGTGTCCCCTCCGTTACCTTCCTCCCCACTGCAGCGACAGGGTCTTCTCTCGGGGAACAAGGGAATATAACAGAGGCTTACTGTTATAAGTAAGTCCTAGTCCCCTAGTGCGCTCTGTTTGATGCCAGGAATGTGGCATCCCTCTGAATAGAAACAGGTATATCCTTGGCAGACAGGGGCCTCGTGCCTCCCACCTGTCTAAAGCTAAAGCAACATAGGGGAGGGAAAGCACAACATCCAGCACTAAGGGCACTTAGACTCCCAAGTGAGCTCCATCATCCTGCCCATCAGCCTCCTGGACATGGCTGCTTCCTATCTAATCTCTGTTTCAAGCATTTTAAGATAAAAAATTTCACATGAAGTTCTATGCTGTCAAAGCCATCAGCCTTAAATCTGAAGGGCAATCATGCCCTCCCCACCCCCAATTTTGATGCTCCTGCCTCAACTGCCTCATCGAACACACCCAGATGCACAGCATTTCATTTATTGCACCCTATATTAAGTTCAGTAACTAACATGCTAACTTATTAACTGAATTTAAAAAAAAAAAAAAAAAAAAAGTAGGGCATTAATATATCCTTCATCTACAGGCTTAGGTAAACTTTCATTTGCTGAGGCAATTTTGTGCTTCATAAATCAAGTTGTATATTTAACCAATTTAGGTTAATATGTATCAGGGAGCACAGCAGACACAGGGGGTGGGCATTTTGGTCAACCTTTTAATCAGCTCCTGCACTTCAGCTGCTCAATCTCCTGCTTTTCGACCCATGCTGAGGCTCATCCTGCTGTCCCTCAGGCTGGCAGAAAGTTACAGTGTTATGAAAAAGCCTGGACGACAAAGCAGAAACGCAAGCTCATTTCTCTTATGTCATGTAAAATTTTGTTTAGCACAGACGTGAATTAAATTGGCAGATTAATTTAATAGAGCAGAACACAAGAGTGAAACGCATGACGGCTTGTGTTCCATTTCTGCGTGACACAGCACTGCCCCTATTAACTCCAAATTATCTCCTTTTATGGACTCCAAGCTTTTTTATTTTTCACAACTGTAACTGGATGACGGGTTAAATACTCGGAAGAGCGCAAGAATGTTTTTTCTGCAGCCAGCACAGAGAAGGGAATTGCTGAAGTCACTGCTTCTAGAGAACAGGAAACTGTATTTTGGGTGCATCTGATTCATGCTGCTTCCCACCGTCACCCTTATGCAGACAGTTTTTGTCGTTCCCCCCCACCACCCCATGCCCTGGGCATGGAGAGCACAGGAAACTCTCTCATTGGTGTTGCCTCCCATTTTCCCCCTGGTTATTCTGACACAGGTGTACTTCGTTAAAAGTAAAGAACCTTTCCCAAATTCATATGCCTATAGTTCAAAACAGGTTGGTAAGAATTTTATGGTACAACTGTACTCCCCCTTCCACTTTCCCATAAGCAAAACCAGACTGAAAATCTGCACAGAAGTATTTCCACATCTCTTCGAATACCAAAATACTATTGGCCATCAGACAAAAACAGGCATGTTAGTTCAACAGGGCAAGCAAACAGGACAAACACCTCTTTCTGCATCCCAACCAGCAAAGACTGGAATTGGTGCCTAGTCCAACTTGCTTAGCATAAAGAGCCGCCACGCTGGATGCTCTCTCCATCTATCCCTTTCATTGCTGAGAAGGATACTGGGAAGGAAAATGCCTCTCCCCTCCTTGTTTCTACCTTTGATAAAATCAGTGGCAGGGAGAGAGCCAAGAATCCATTCTCCTCACAACGCCAGAACCCAGCACTGGGAGCAAGAGGTATAGAAAGTCCATTAAAGCTCAAGAATGTATCTACAAAATAAATAGAGGAAAGCCTACACAAAGGCATCTTCTTTTCTCTCCTCATCTGCTGGAGCCATCTCTCACCTACAAAAGCAACTCTGCAGGCGCTATTGCAGCCTGTAAGTTTTAACTTTCCCTGCAATTCTTTCATCTAAATACAAAGAGGGGCTCAAACTACAGAGGTGAAGAGGTTGAGCGTAACAAAGGGATCTTTGGCACTTAACTCAGACCATTCAGAGCTCAGACCTCTCAAACAGTTTCAGAAGCAGCTGCTCTTCAAAAGGCCTTGCTTCTGAGAAATACCTTTCAGGCCCAAACATCCTGGTTCCCCGTGAAATTAGGCCTGTGCAAGATTCAGGTTTTGACCTAAATTTGTAAAAAATTTTAACTGAGCAACAATCCATTTAAACACCAAAACTCATCATTTTCCTGAAAAAGCAAATGCACTCCACTTTATTCCTGAGGTGCCATGCCCTTGGTATATATACTGTACCCCATACTGTACCATTTTGGGATCAAAGTAACAGTTTATAGGACAGCAATTTATACTTTTTCTGTATACTATTTTTTCTTGAATTTTCCCCCAAACTGCTGCAGGTCCAGCAGGCTGAGGAGGTGTGGGGGTGTAATGGGGGAAAAGGGGTTTGGCGAATTTTGTCACCCTACATCTAAACCAAGTGCCTGAAAAGCTGGTGTTTCAATGCCACTTTGACCTATTTTGCATGTACAGTGCATAAGTTGAAACAACATTTGTGTTTCCTCCTCGTGACACACACAGTTCAAGTAAAACTCAACAGGTCCAGCTGCAGCCCCAACTAGGAGAGGGGACCCCCAGTGCCGCTCACCCATGGACAGCCCTACCGGGTTGGGCAGGACTGTCCTGGGCAGCACTCATAGTTGCCAAGGGAAGCCTCGGTCACCCCTTGGTGGCATATCCCATTGATGAAAAACTGGACAAACCGCCTGGCGAGAGTCCACAGCCTGCTCCGTCTCACCGGTTTTGCACTTCAAAAAAGCTGGTTTGCAGCCAAGAATTAATTTCTAAAGATGATGGAGCATCACAATAAAACTCTTCATCTTCCACCTCTGGTGTACTGCATTTTCTTTATTTTGCTTTCTCTAACATTAAAATCCACTTAAAGCATAGTTATTAAAAAAAATTAAAGCCACACAAAACCACTGCACTGCCCTTGAGAAACAGCTGAAAGATTTAATGTATTACAAACACTCTACTAATAGGAAGACAAAGTTTAAGATATTGTCGTGGTTTAGGCTGGGATGGCCACTAAAATGTGATATACGTACTGCAGAAGTCATAACCTAGGCATCTATCTATTTCCTATTAGCTACAATCAAAACTATTCTACTGTGAAAACCAGACATACCTGCTAACAAATGTGTGTACCGACTCATGTGACAGGCACCCCAGACTTCGGAAGAGATAAAGCCTGGCCCTCAGCACACACATAGAGGCATCTCTACTATTCTGAAATTATGAATGGAAAATTAGAAGCAAAGAAGCTAAAGGCAGAGCTAATAACACAAATGTGCATTAGCAGTTTGAGCCTAAGGATTTAAACTTATTTAGGGCAAGAACAAGATTGGCATTATATTGGCATTACTTCATTTTAGTACTGTTGCTTAATCTGTATATCTAATTCTCCACATAAAGCTTGACTTTGTGCTAAATAAGAAATGCCTTTACACTCTACCAGCAGGCTCTGTCCATTCTACAAAAAGCGAACATCCATTTATTTCATCTAAAGGTCAAAAGTGAAATGCCTCTGGGAGATCCCATGCAACCTTAAAATAAAAGTCGCATTCCTAAACTCCGAACTATCTAGAATGCAACACAATGTCATTATTATTCCTTTGAAAATGTAATACAATTACTCACTTATATTAAAAGCAAAACTCTTTAAAAGAAAATGTCCTAAAACCCCATGAAATACCAACAGGGAGAATTTTAAATCTTGCTGTTCAAAATGCACAACTTTCTTTCCTTGCAGTTTTATGCATTAAGGAAGTCATGACACCCATAAACGTTTAAAAGATGTGTGATGTAATTCTAATATTTGTTCACTGTGAATTAAAAGAAGACAGTTCTTATTCAAACATCAACAGAAGTCAAAGCAGCCACCCCCATCATTCCTCAAACTTTTTAGACATTCTTACTAAACTGTATGTTTATGCCATGATACCTACCTGCAATTGTTCATCAATATTTATGGATGCCACTTATCAAAATCAGAATTCGGAACTCCAATGGAACATGAACTTTCGGCTATCGGGTTTCTTCTGGTTTCCTTCTTTGTTTCTTAGTCTTAGCATAGCCCTTAGTTCAGTGTTCAAGATCTAAACTAAATCTCACTGAAACCATAGGGAGCTTTCCAGTCTTTATAAGCTTTGAAACTGTTGCACGTACAAGCTATAAAACACCTGCTATAATATTATACTCAAGCCCCCTAATTATCCCCTTCTACTGTGTTTCCGCCATAGCCTATTAGTAAATTGAAAACTACATATTTCACTTTGTCCTAAGGGCTATATAAAATTACATCACACTACTTACCCAACTTCAGTGTCAAATTACTTTATTCAGGAAAGGCATATAATAACCTCTTTGGAGAACTAAGACC
>VZRU01015443.1:222074-243379 GCA_013398155.1 Pedionomus torquatus | reverse complement strand
TTTTTTTTTTTTTTTTTTTTTTTAATTAATTACTACTTTAAACAGCTCATTAGAAAAATCTCACAATACACTTTGTGTGTTTAATACATCTATAATGCACAACAGCTTTAGTTAGTTTTGAGGTGCTCACTGCCATCAGTAGGCAGCTAGGGTGACCTGCTACCAACAGTGCAGAGAAGGCACCATGTGTAGGAGGACATGCCTTGTCACACTGCCAATGCTGATGATTTGAAAGATGCTCTCTAAGTAGGATCATGCTTAGGCAAACTTCAAGTTTTATACATTTACTAGTAATATGCAGTTTTCTATTACCACAGATAATTCAAAACAGGTTGCAAAAAGCAAGCATCTGTCTACATAAAGCCTAAAAATAACTGTGTTGTAGTTTTACTATTGCTTCAGCTGAATTCATAGATTTTATCATTCTCTAGTTGCTTCAACAAAGCTTTTATCTAGTTTTAAAAGCTTCATATTTGCGAGATGGAAAGCAGGTTCACAAGGAAATCCTGCAGCATCTGGTTTTTCCATTTTCTCACGGCCTTTTTAAGCATTGGAGGGGACAGTGATAAACACAACAGAGAACCCTACCGAAGCAAAAACCTACTGAACAATTTCCAGGGAAAAAGACAGACAATTGTTCCAACAACTCTTCTATGTTTTCAGACATATGAGTTATATCTGGCAGTAGTTCCACAGAAAGACAGGAACACCAAAGGAAGAGCACAGATGCTGATGTTGCAATGGGTAGGTACATCAAATAGATTAAGAAGTTTGTAAACTGGGAGCAGCTTGCTCAGCAGCTGTCCAAAGGCAAAATACTGAAGTATGTACAATGCTAACATCAAAACCTGTGGTGCACTGCATATGCATTTCTTGCTTATTACAGGCAAAACTAGCCTGTAATTATATATATATTAGCCCTGCCAATATATGTAAGGTCAAGCAGATTCATGTGAAGAGAGAAGGATAAGACTAAAATGATAATGAAACACACTAGGACTGGACTATCAGGGCAAAGGAGTGAGGTTAAAAAACATGATAGTTAACATAAATAGATAATGTAAAAGGAAAATAACCAACGTAGTCAGGGGAAATGCACTGGGATGAGGAAATGAGAAGAAAATGCAGAGTGTGGTCTCTTTACTGGAACAAAACGATAGTCTGGATGAGACACAGAAAAATTCATTTCCATTTCACAACTGCTATCAATAAGTAATTACAAAGCCTTTGAGAAAGGATTTTAAATACCATACCTTCCTAGCACCCTGAGAAAGTAAAGGGATAACTAACAGCAGCAAGGAACTGGTACCTCTCAGCACAAGTTCTGTGGCGGGGCTGCACATCACAACTTTCCTTTTTTCAAAGAGTCAAAATGGAAACACAACGACATTTTTCTTGCTTTGTTCAATTCCCTTTGCTTTTTCAGTTATTGTTGAAGGTTTTAGATTTACAACCTTCTCCTTCTGGGCTAAGGCAAGTTAGGAAACGCAAACTTCAGGTGCTCTGTGAGAGCTCCACGTAAGTCCTGTCCTGAGCAGAGGGTTACTTTCTTCCTGAGCATCTGTCTTGCTTTCCTTGCACAGGCTGAACTCACTGAATTGCTATTTCTCTGAAGCAACTCAATTCCTCCATGCCAGCCTGGCCTGGCCAAGCTGGCACCACCATCATCTCTCCCTTGCAGCTTTGCTGCTCAGCAAGGGAAAACACTTTTCTTTTCTGAAAACAGGCATGAGCTGTGAGAAAGTATGGCCAACCCTGTCAGCTCCAGCCCCACTCAGGTCAATTTAAAGAGAATATGCAGTCTCAGCATTACACTCTGCTATCATAAGGAAGGCTGCCTATGTGATTGGTGCTTGGTTGCTGCAGGTATTAGAAGATCCACAGAGATCTGAAGCAGACAACTGCAAAGACATTTCCCAGATAAGGCAAGTGAGTCACACACTGAAGAACTGGATCCAGCCCTTGCCTCTACCATGAAATTCCTTGAAAATGCTGCACAAATCATTTCCACGCTTTTCACAGACGGTCACTAATTGTAAGTTCTTAATTTTCTACATGTTTGCTGTTGGATCTTTTCTCAGACCAAGATCTCAGAGACCAGGCTTCAGCTGAAGTTACTGTGTTCATAAAATCATTGAACAGTTAAAGGGAAGTTAAAGACCATCGAGTTCCAACGCCCCTGCCATGGGGAGGGACACCTCCCACTAGACCAGGTTGCTCAAGCCCCATCCAGCCTGGTCTTGAACACTTCCTGGGATGGAGCATCCATAGTTTCTTCGGGCAACCTGTTCCAGTGTCTCACCACTTACGTAGTGAAAAAATTCTTCCTAACATCTAATCTAAATCCACCTTCTTCCAGTCTGAAATCATTGCCTCTCTTCCTATCACTACATGCCCTTGTAGAAAGTTCCTCTCCAGCTTTCTTATAGGTCCCTTTCAGATACTAGAAGGCTGCTATAAGGCATCCCCAGAGCCTTCTCTTCTCCAGAATGAACAGCCCCAGCTCTCTCAGCCTGTCTAAATATTGTGTTAATTGCAAACTATGAAATGCTACTGAACGCTAATTAGGAGGTACTTTTGACATTACTTTCTCTATGCTCCCTCTCCCAAATGGTCAGCAAATAGCTATGAAATGTTGAGGAAAGGTTCTAGCACTACTCTGGCTCCCACAAACAGAATGGGGTGAATAGCTGAGTACAACAATATTCTGCCTCCTTCCATCTGGGGATAAGCTTCTAAAAAGCTGTGTATGCATTTTTGACACATTATTGCAATAAAAGCCATAGGAAGCTCTTAAGAAGCTGAAGACACTGAAAGGGTTATTTATCAAGCACTGGAACCAGCTGCCCAGGGAAGTGATGGAATCACCATCCCAGGAGGTATTTAAAAGATGGGCAGACATGGTACTTAAGGACATGGTTTAGTGGCCGGTTTTGTCAGTGTTACGTTGATAGTTGGATTCGGTGATCTGAAAGGTCCCTTCCAACCTAGACAATTTTATGATTCCATGATTCATCCTTCAAAGCACAACTTGATTATGAAATCTTAAGTAAGAAATGAGTCCAAAAAGGGAAGAGTAAGGCAAAAAGATCCCTGCATCCTCCCTCATTCAGTGAGCACAGTCTGTTCTGTGTATTGAATGAGATGGGATCCTGTGAAATCCATCAAGCAATTAAAGGCAAACGTGATGCAAAAGGGGCCCATGTTTAGGTTGCACAGAGCTTGACTATGAAAAGAGAGTATTCTTTAAGCATTTTCTCTGTATGAAGATATATTAGTATTATGTCAGCATATGGGTAAGAGGGAATTTGGCTATACATCATGCAAACACATCTAACAGCCACCACCACTCTAAATGCAAACAAACGGGAGAGCAAGGCTGCAGTTTGGGGAAGCCAGCTAATAGCTTGTTGTGACCACAAGGTCAGCCCCACTCATCCTCCACCTCTACCCTCTAAGTCAGCCCAGCTCTGATGTGAAACCACACCTTGAAGCTGTGGTTAACACAGTTCCTGCAGCCCAGCCCAAATCCCTCTTGCTGTTAACAGCTGTGGTCTGGCCCCGCTCCCTCTCCCGTGTAAACGCTGACCCTCAGACAGTACCAGGAGCCAACACTGGGAACCAGCCGGGCTGAAACAGGCTCCAGTTTACAGTAAAATGAACACTAACACTAACATACATGGGGAAAAAGGAGTAGACTTGTCTCTTTTGTCAGGCCTGTGGGATGCGGCCACCTCAGCATCAGCCAGCGAGTCAGTCCAGCCTGCCTCCTCTCCAACCCTGTTAAATTAATCTTAAAGCATTTACAGCAGGGACCAAGGCTCTTGACTCCCAGTATCTTGCCAGTGTGGTCAATCTATTCTCCTAATCCTACTGTGACAGCTGAATGAAGGTTTGCTCAGAAGGCTGCCTTTCCTTATTACTCTTTTAGGAAAAGCAGCAAATCTATTTCCCCAGAAATTGGTTCTGCAACATCTACTGTGCTGCTGCCTGATGTTACTGAAGCAAGGAGCTGGCAGTGGCTGGGAGCTCTGAATTCAACAAAGAGCCTACAAGCAAAAAATAGTGCTTACAAAGGTAAGATTACATGCACTCCTCACTCCATAGACATGTTTAAATTTCAGTCTTTCTTCTGAATACCTCAAATACATTGCACTTTCAAGAGGGATAAAGAGAGCAAAGCAAACTGATAGGATGCTTGCTTTTCATTTCTATCTCCATTATTTCAGCACCTGAATGCAGAAAAGGTTACTTTCATAGTGATGCTAGAGTGATTTAGTCTATTTAAGACAGGTGAAGTATTTAGATGCCCACCAGAAACCACAAGTAGTGAGGAGAATAAAGAACTGAAGGTACTGTACTTCCTAAAATAGATCAACATCGCTTTTCTAAACAAAAAACACATAGGGGTGCCTAAAATTTTTGAGATGGGGTGTAGTTTCACTCCTTTTATTCTGGAACTCTACATTTACTTCACTCATACTTCAATGGGTGGAGCGTACGTCAAGTATCCCTGAGAAACAAAGTACTACAGAATACAGATGTGCCTATTTTGGAAGCAGTTGGATCACTTTTCCCTACGAGGTCAGGGTTTTTGGACTAAAAGAATAGCTCCACTGTTTGCTATCCAGCTGAGAACAGCCTGGATTTTCTGTCTTGTTCAATGCTGTAAAATTAACTGTAAAGAATTAAATCGCTCCCTCTGTATTTTCAATTAGCAGTGGGGGAAGAGGAGAGCAGGTAACATACTCTCATGACTCTTATGACACTGAACTTTTTATAGTTATTTATAACAAAAAAAGCTTATCATTTGTTGGCAAGACTCAATTTTATCTATTTCATTGCCCCTTCTTTCCCTGGAAAGGAATTTCGTGTTAAAGAAACTGAAAAAAAAAAAAAAAAGTTAAAATTCCCACGTCCATTTGCCTGTTAAATTTCCCATTTTTTTAAAATCACTAAAATAAATGTAATGTGGAAATGTTGCCTGTTATTTCCTCAGAAAAAAACTGGCAGGCTTCATAAGGTATGTGGGCTTAACGCTCTTCTATTGGATTACTTTTATTTTCCTCCTCTACACTGGATATTAATAATCAAATCCATTACCTTTACTCATGCAAATAATTTTGTGAATACTTGCCTTTTCTTGTAGGGGAAAAAAAGTTTTTCCTGTTTTAGGGTCGTAAGCAGAAACAACTTAGAAGATATGCTTTTAAATATAAGCCAAGAACATTTTTTTTGTCCAAGAGGGACACAAAGAAGAGGCCAAAATAAAAGCTTCAGAGGGAAACCACCAGCTAATCTGCTGCACTATCCTGAACCCTCTGACAAAATTGCCCTTCACCATCTGTCTTTTCTCCCATTCTGATGTTTAACCTCTTTACTTAAAGATTTTGTCTCTGTGGTTACTGTAGAAACACCTAAAAATGAGAACAGCAAGGGCCAATACAGAAAAAAGCTAGACAACCCAGAGCTACGTGTTAAGTGATGAGTGGGAGTGTGCTGCCAACTTTAAGGACACGGGCACTCCTTTTATTCCTGAATCTGGTAATACTTTAAAATTAATCTTCAAACTCAGTCAAATGAGGTTTTATTATACACTTTCAGGCTTTGTATAATCCTTATCACAAAATACCACACAACTGTCTTATATCCTACTTTGAAGATCAGGAAGTTTTGTTATCCTTACTTCACCTTTAGGAAAGGGAGATACAGGGAAGCTAAAAATATTTCCTAGGGCTGCCAAAACAAAACAGGGAACGGATTTCTGCTCCTGTGCACACAGCCTGACACGTTCACCTGCAGCTGGTCTGGATACTGCCTGTAACATCTCCCTCAGCCCTGCAGATCAGCAACTAACTGACCTTATCCAAGGGGAGATAAGCAGCTGATTAGCTTTACAGAGCCAGAGGGCCATGCTATTTGCTTGAACAGGCTACCTGAGCAGCCAGCTGGAGCTGTTCAGGGAGAGCAGTTCTTTGCATGCAACAACTGAAAAAGGAGAAAGAACGGTACCCCAAAAACCTCCATGAGCTCTTTGCTTCCTGCAGATGGCAACTGTAACAGCCATCTCTGGGACTCCTCAGCACTACTCTAGCGGCCAGCTGGGAAAAGCTCCTTATAAATATGCAGGATCCATCACTTCAGGCTGCAGTACCTGAACCTGTTTGCAATTCTGCTTGTAGCTGAGGGAGCAGGTGGATGTGCAATGGTGGGGGGAACCACTGGAGAAGCAATGACCACATTGGATTCTTCAGACAAAAAGTGACAGCTCTTAAGGGGTTTGTGGCATGGCAGTGTATGTCCAGAGACAGCATTACAGATTTATTTTTGAAATAGACACTCTCCCTTTGGACAGGACGCAATGCCCATAGCTTCATATCTAAAATGATTTGATGAACACACCACAAAGCAAACCAGAAAAATAAAACCCTAGACCACAGTGTAAAAGTTCATAATTTAATCTGAAAGAATAGAAAATAAGACTTTATTTTTACCCCAGAGCCAGAATCTAGGCTCTGCCAACTTTATTGGCAAGGGAAAAGAAATAATAATTAAAAGAAATCTGAAATTGTCAGTCTTCCTTGATTACCCATCTAGATCCATGGTCCTAACTTAGAGGTGACAAGTTCCCACAGTTTTTAAAGGCTTTTGGGAAGGGATGGGGTTCCCCACAGTATTTAAAGGTGTTTGGGAGGGGGTGGGGTTTAACCCCCCCTTTTTCAGAAGAAAAATAAAAGAGAGTGAGGGGAGGAAAAAAAAAAAAAAGCATCTGTAACAGATACTTGCTTACCAAAATGAGGTTTTATCTACGTTACATATAATGCACCTCTTAGTCTTAAAGAGTGAGCTGTGCTGGATTACGTTTGCATGAAATTAATTATAAAAAAAAAAAAAGTTTAAATATTGCATATAATACTGAGAAGGTTCTATTAACAGATACTTCTGTGAGTAGGCACCAGTGGCATATGTCTGGAATAGAGAAAAGGAAAATGCTGACAGATAAAGTATCAGTAACATTAATTTATAAACAAAAATTAAGATCTCAGCAACAAATATGTGCTCATTCTATAATAAAAACAGAGCAGGTGCTTCTGGTGAAAAAGTCTTAGTCAAGACATATTATGTGAAAATATACAGAGACATAATACTCTACTTAGCACAGGATTGAGAATAGTACAGACGGCTGAGTACAGTCACTGTTTGGCTGATGCTGCAGGTTCCGAAATGAAGTTGTTTACTTGAACTATTCATCATTTTTAGAAAGAATTCTGATAAATAAAAGTACCATGATAATATTTTTATCATTACCCTAGCAAATATTACCCTGCCTACTCTGTACATAATGTATATTTCTTTTGAATTTTTCTCCAAAATTTTTGCTTCCAGTATTTCTTCATAAGGCCTGGAAAAAGAAACAAATCCAAAAAAAAATGAGAGTCATTTTGTATTCCTTTGTATTTCAGGCTGCTTTTTCCCCCAAAAACAGATGTATTTCTGAATTTCACAGGGGCTCTAGATGCTGCTATGTGTACAAACTGACAGTAGTCCTTACAAAAGATAAAATACAGCAGCTGAGCACAGCCACAAAACTTCTATGGGTTTCAGTCAACTCTCCATTCTTAGTCCCTCTTCCCTGAAAACACCTCTGGACTATAAGACCACCAGAAGATCCCACCCAGTAGTTTGTCACCTTTGCACTGTTAGATTTACAATGAGGAAGAAAACAGGTACCAAGATATCCAAACTCTTTGAAGCTAGTTTGAAGTGTTTGCTTAACAGTTGGAAATATTAAACCAAACCCTATAGAAAAAGTTGCCTTGCACTCTACTGATAACATTCTGGAAGACATCTCATTGTTCATGTCTATTTTTATTTTTTTAAAAAAATATCTCTCTTTGATGACTCAGCCTAGAGCCTCAGGAGATATTTTTCCCTTGCTAATTTACCTTAATCACTTCACATAGTTTCTCACCTGTCAAGACACCTAGTAGCGTTTAATGGCTTCCTGACATTAGATAACAACATATATTTTCATGTTAGATGTTAATTGACTAAGTTTTTAGGAAGCTATCAGCCCATCATCACTAAGTCCCAACACACTGAAACAAAAATATACAAAAAAAAAAAAAAAAAAAAAAAGTTGTTACAGACGTGACACCGTGACACTGGACTTTCAGTCTAAGGAACAGGGTAACACTGGTTGAAAGGGAGGAAAACAAAAACAGGACTTCTGACCAGCTTCTTTTCTTCTCTCTCTAAATCTGTTAACATCAAATAACCTTCAGACAACCAAACTGATGAAACTCATTTTTATTCTGCTGACAGAAACCGCTAGTCTACTTTTGTGCAAGTAATAACTCTTCCATGACAGAAGTCATTTCTCATGTCATAAACAAATTGCTGAAATATCCTAAGAGTAAGAAAAGGCATAGATCTTACTGAAATTTTCTGGTGATTTTATAGCCTGTTCCCTCACGTTTCTTATTGCCTGTAGGTTTTGAAAAGGATTTCTCACGCATTTCTCTTGCTCCCTACTGCAGTCAGCCGGAGAGTTCAGTTGACTCCAGGCAGGGACGCAGCAGCACTACCACCTCGGGCTCTGCTGGAGATCAAACCTCTGCAGCACCAGCGGGACAGGCCAAGGATCATCCCAGAATCATAGAATGGTTTGGGTTGAAAGGGACTTTAAAGATCACTTAGTTCCAACCCCTCTGCTCTGGTTGGAGACACCTCCCACTAGACCAGGTTACTCAAGCCCCATCCATCCTGGCATTGAACACTTCCATTGATGGGACACCCACAACCTCTCTGGCTAAACGGCTTCACCACCCTCACAGAAAAGTATTTCTTCCTAATATCTAATCTAAATCTCCCTTCTTTCAATTTAAAACCATTACCTCTCATCCTATAACTATCCTTGGACTCACAGGAAGCAGATGCAAACATCAAGCACCTGACATGGTATCTGGAACCCCCACCAGCTGATCCGTGCTCCTCTGCTTCTGTGAGATGAAAGACAGCAAGTGCTGGTCCCACAGGAGCACAGCTTTGCTGTTGGCCAGACCAAGTCTCAGCTGTGCTTTTACTTAAAAATGCACATGCTGATAGCCAGTTAAAGGCAAATGGTGCTGATTCACCTGTAAGGCTTTATGTGTAGGAGGCAATATCCAGGGAAGAAAAACTAGGACACCTTTCTCATATGCTGCTGTAAAGCAGGTGTAAGGAGAAGGCAAAAACACCACCTGTGAAGCACACATGGTGGGTCATGCAAGTGTGGCTGTTGGTCTGATGCAGCCAATATGCTTCAAAATTATTTCTCTGCCCAGCTGGTATCTCAGTATTTCACCATAATGCTCAAAGAGCCCAATCCCTTTTCCTCTCCCCAAATAGAAGCAGGCAAATAACCAGCCTAAAGAAGCACACACTCGCCTTAAGATGAGGCTTCTCTATGACACACTCAGTGATACACTTACCTGGTCACTAAATAATTCCTGCAGCCAGTCAGATCTTGAAGCATCAGCACCAAAATTCAGTCAAATGACTAACTCCTGTGAATTATCTCATGGGATATTGGGCTATCAAATTAATAATTAGTACCAAGGGAAACACAAAGATAGCTGCCCATCACCTGCAATAACTATGAGATTGGTTAGTCACGGAATCACAGAATTGCCAAAGCTGTAAGGGAGCTCTAGAGATCATCTAGTCCAACTCCCCTGCCAAAGCAGGTTTGCTTACAGGACATGACTCAGGACTGCATCCAGGTGGGTCTCCAGAGAAGGGGACTCCACAACCTCCCTGGGAAACATGTTCCAGTGCTCTGGCACCCTCACTGTAAAGAAGTTTTTCCTCATATTCAAATGAAACTTCCTGTGTTCCAGCTTGTGCCCATTGCCCCTCATCCTGTCACTGGGAACCACTGAAAAAAGGCTGGCTCCATCCTCCTTCAGCCCACCCTTCATATACTTATAAGCATTAATAAGGTCTCCCCTCAGCCTTCTCTTCTCCAGGCTAAAGAGTCCCAGCTCTCTCAGCTTTTCCTCATAAGGGAGATGCTCCGATCCCTTAATCATCTTTGTTGCTCTATGCTGGACTCTCTCCAGTAGTTCCCTGATGAAGGAATTATGAAGGTACATCATAATTCTGCCTTTAGCAGGGTTAATCCAGATTTTAAAAACGCTTTCTTGGCAGCTTCCATCTAATACTATAAATCTAAGCACAGGAATTCTGCACTTTACACTTTATAACACAGCAAACAATAGTGATGGGAAACAGATCACTTTGCCTGTGATATTATAAGTTCCTTTTTAATCAGTGGTGTTGTACCCAAGCTTTACAGTTTACTTAATATTCCAGAAAATCATTAATTGTCTTCAGGTACAGAAAAATTCATATAAGAGACTCATGTTTTAAGTATATAACAACATTCAATTCTTTTCAGCAACACTTCATCCAATAATAGATGCAACTTCATAGAGAACTCATTCTCCATCTTCATGACTGATTTGATATGATTTATACATCTTTGGATTTAGAACTGCAAAATAATTTTCTAGACAGCTGAACTGCATTTGTTAGAAATGTAGGGGCGTTATCAAAAACAGTACAAGACGTGACATAATCACATACGCACCTTCCCATATCAATCAATTTCATGCTTTTCTCTTCGACAATATAGATACACACTGCGCCATGGGCAAACCCGTTCCGTGTAATTGCCCATTACCATTCCAGTGATGGCACGTATCTGAGCAAGCATGGGGCAGAAAATGCAGAATTTTTTTACATTTGGTTCATTCAATGTTCAGACTTTAATCCATGTTAATGAATGGAGATTTACAAAATCAAAGATTGATTGTGGGTCCTGTGGTACAGGGCAACAGTCCAGTTAAAATAAAACTGAATTCAAGAGAAGATAGGTGCCCAGTACATGGACTGTTTTGACACTGTAACAAGTTCTGTGTGCTGTTCTTCTATAACCTAAAGCAATTCTATTTCATTTTAACCAATGGGAGACTATTTATTAAAATAAATTATATTGATAAATGGATATTAAACAAATATAAAATATCTTCTGCTGCAAAGCCAACCAGACTTACACGTCTGTGCATACACAGATGTGTCTCATATTGTGTGAGTGAGGGACTAAAATCATGCACAGAAAACGTAATTTGCAAAATCTGGACTAAGACATACTGGCTTTCATTTCAGACTGCACAGGGACCCTGTAGATGCCAGCTCAGGCCTTAACACAGGTTCAGTTATTCTTGATGATATCCTACATGTGTTTCTTCCAGCTGCACGTTCTGGGGGCCTGGCAGCATCCAGGAACAGCGTACCTACAGAACTGCACACACCTTCTGCTCTTGCTCTCACATTGCCGAGTCCATTCCAGCACCAGCAGCTCCTGCAGTATTGGTGAAAAGTGTATCTGAACATGAAGAAAGTGTTTAGAACACCTTTCAAGATGTTACCTTTGCAAAGACTGTGGTGACACAAATGGGTATAAACCAACCGCTTGCTAGGCTCATGTCTTTGAGGATTTTATTTGAAGACACTAGGAAGAACACATGATTCTTACAATGACAGCACATAGAAGCATCCTTACAAAACCATCTTCCTCATTCTTGACCTATGCAGTTTTCTGACTTTGCCCTGTCACCATCATTTTTGGTACCCTTGAGGCTCTAGGAAAAATCCTTCCACAACCATAGCACTTTCAACTACTCTAAAAATGAATTAAAAGGAAGATGGAATCACCAGCAACTTTGAGGAACTGATTCTGCACCTGACGGGATAGAGGGCACTGAGCTAGAATCACTGCAAGGTTGACATCTGCCTGCCTTTTGGTTACCATCCAAAGCTTTTCTATGCTTGTGACACTTCTAGTCCCTTCAAGATGACAAGCTCTATTCCTAGCCAAGCAGACTATTCCAGGAAAATGTATCAAAAATCAGCATCCACTGTTTGTCTGACCAGTGTGAATCAGAGCACATTTTCAAGGCATGTCTCCAGCAAGATGGATTTGTTTTTCTGCATGATTTGAATTATTTTGGCATTCTCAAGGGCATGAGCTGAGACATTAACCCAAAGACCAGGCACTGGTACAACATTTGCTATATCACTGAGGTCCGTAACGGGAAGCAAGTTTTAAAATAGTAATAGAAAGTCACAGACAGTAGGATTACATTGCATAACAATTAACATCACCAGAACTCATGTCTGAGTCTGCTCCCAGCTGGGATTTACCAGTAATGAACAGAAGAACAACCCCTGGCAGGCTGGGACTGCCAGCTGGGGGGTCCTTGCAATAGGGGCCAGGAGCCAGAGGCAGCTCCTACAGTTGTTCTACAGCTAAGCAAAACTGTAAGTGCAGGGCTTTAGCACCCAATCCTTTTACTCTTTCCTGACTTTTTCTTTCTGTAATACCAGTTTTTTGACAGTCTCTTCTAATCCTTGGTTTCCAGGATGCTTATTGCTCTGGTGTCTACTCTGGCCCCTTGGGGTCAGTCACGCAGCCTTGACTCCTCAGAATCACTGTACCATTTAAAAAAACCAAATTGATAAAAACACAATTTCCTAAGATAATTTTGATCTTTTAATATTCTTTGCACTTTCATTATACCTCTTGTTATTCCCCATTTTTCTCTAAATATTTCCACATTGATTCAAAAAATGCATCTGTTCTTAACAAAGATACAACCTTAAACAATATTCAGCTAAAAAAAAATTTAAAAGTATGATAGTTTCAGTGAAAAAACCTCATAATTTTCTCAAGGAAAGCTGTACTATTACAAGCATTTACATAGTTTTAATTTTCCTTGCATGTTCTTACAAACTGTTAAAAACACACATGCATTTACAGCTAAAAAAAAATCTGAGTTTTGGCCCCAAATACTGCTTGCACATGCATCTTAGCATTATGGCAGCCAGAATTTATCTTATTTTTTATTCTGCTAACAGATAACTGACTTACCATTGCCATAAAAGGGACAGAGCTTCAAGCACAATACGAAAATTCCTGGAATGTTTGAGCCTACCCTCACTTAGCTGATTTTTCCCTTAATATGTGCACTGAGAATACAAACCATTGATGTACTATTTTTTCTCCAAACTTTTGTTCTAATTCTTTACAGCCCCTTAAGTCCACACCAGCATAACTTTTCAGCCTTATTTGGGTTGCATTACAATCTTAGGACTTGTTTCAATGCTTTTAGGTTATCAAATATTTCAACAGAAGTCTTCAATAGACTAGAAAACAAGTTTTCTTCCACTATATAAACAACAGGACTAATAAGTCCAAAAGAGTTACAATATCCAGTCAGCACATAGCTATCCAGTGAAAATGGGCTAATTTGTTTTATCCCTTAGCTACAACTGAAACATTTGTCATGATAAAAAAAAAAAAAAAAAAAAAAAAAAAAAAAAAAAAAAAAAAAAAGCCTTTCTGCTATCTGTATACTAAAGCAAGGACCATAGAAATTATCCATTAAAATAGAATCAGCTAACAATACATTTTCTCCTAAATTAGGGATTATTTGCAGGAAAGATTACAGACTTCAGTGTGAATTTCTAACATGAATATCTACAGAAATAATCCTCATGTGAGAATGGTATCAACTATATTGATGCAATAGAACAATTTCATCATTTCATACACTAAATCACTTAGAAATGCTATAACAGGTTCACATCCCAGTGTTAAGACATCATCTTCAAGTACAGAAGACATATGAGAAGGCATCTTGGCTGGAAGGAAGGTTGAGCATCTTGGCAAAACTACAGCCCTAACATGTAGTGAGACAGATTATACATCTCACAGCAGCTGAGACAAATACGGGCAGAGAAAAGGCTGAACACTGGTTTTTAAAGGCGGTAGGGCAGATACAATGTTAGCTGCCTGAAGTAATTTTCTTCTAGCAAATGCTAGGAAACACCATCAGACTTCTGGCACCTTTTAAAAAAGTTCAACATCTAGAACTGATTTGTGGCGTTCATCATATTTCAATTCAGAGATGAAGCATGGAGTCTGCGAGCTCAAGCATTTCAGCACATCTCCTCTTCTCCCACTTTAACAGCTGGACAGGGTTCTCCACTGGGGTGACAAACGTTACCTAAAAGCTTATTTTTGCTTCCCAGTCGTAGCATCTGAAATGTTCTTTAAGGCACACATTGTCATCTACAGACAGGATAACTGATAGTTTGTCCCATGCTTAATATATAAAAGGCTATATATCTCTTCTGAATGCAAAAGACCTAACTCACTACATTTTTAATTAAAATATTCTAGTTCTTCCTACTTATCCTTGTGTATTAAGCTAATTCTTGTATTTATTTTATAACTTGGATAACTTCTTCCAGCCATCTTGAAACCCTTAATCTCTAAACGCTGTCTCTGTCATTGCTATTAGAGGATGAAAGCCATAAAAAGATGAAAGAAAATGAATTATATTACTTTGCAATTTGTTTACGCCACACACTTCACAGCACTTTGTGTTTTGTCCTTTACATTGTTCTGCTGAAGATGCACACCCTTCCTCAGATCCAACAAGAGGCTCTTTGCCAGCAACAGTAAAGGTGAAGGCAGCAGGAGCACAAACAGAGAGAAAAGACAGAGGAAAGGAGGGGAACAGAGAATGTTTAGTAGTTCCTCTCTTGGATCCACCCAAAAATCCCCTTCCAGCCTACACAAAAGTCCATAAAAGTAGCTGAATAACTTTGCTAAAACCACGGTTAAGATTTCTCATAATTAGGCTGGCATAAGGTTGGCAAATCTTACACCATTTATTTCAGAACATGTGCAAGGACAGCATCCTTTTGATATGCTACTTGAAGGTAACCTAAGAAAAACAGAAATAGAGAAAAGAAAAACTTTTTTCTGCTCTTCTCTGGCTTCTTTCATTTCATCTTTGGCCATGCCTTTTATACTATGTTACCGTAAGGCAATCCAGGCCAACAAAAAAAAAAAAAAGTTTTTTTGCAGGCTGTGAGGCCAGGCTGACTCATCTCCTCCCGAGCACGTTCCCAGGCTGCCGGCTCCCACGGCACCTGCCGCCTGCTCCCGCACCTTGCACTAGCACTGCTGCACTCGTGTCACCGCGACACCCCAACACAAGATATAAAAGCAGAACTCTCATTTGAAGCCACAAGTACAAGTTTTCAGATGCCTGGCGACCTGGCAAATCAGAGTTGAAAAGGGGTATTTCCTACCACCACCACACGTTCACCTAAGCGGAGTTATTACAGTCTCAAGGCTCACAATGTTTTTGGCTCGTGTTGGAAATGCAATGGAAGGAGGCACAACGTGAGAGGTTTCCTAGACAATACATATTTGAGATACTGAATCAATCACAGTGGTAATAAGTGAATCCAGAGCTAAACTACAGAAGAGGTACAAGGGACTAGAAGCTAGAGTGCTTTTGAATACATGCTACTGTACATTTTCTTTTGATTTAGAAAATTTATCCAAATTCCTCCTTCTGTAAGAGAATATATCAGGGATAAGGGAAGATCAAGCAGTCATTTTTTGGTCTTTGAAACATTTACTCAAATGTTACTTTGAAACATTTACTGCCTACTTATATACATGTATTTTTCTCAATACTAAATAGAAACCTTAAGCTAAAATGGACACCAATTTTTTTCTCGTTAAATCATTGATCATCCTTTATCTGTTTATACATGCCAGAGAACAATGTTTTTTGAACTACCTACTTATACATTTTATGAAAAATACTTTTGCCTTTTTCTTTACTCCAAGCTGCTTCAGATTAGAATGGCTTAACGATAGTAATTGACATATTGTCAATCTTTTAACTTGTTCTGCATTTTACTTCCACATTGTCCAAGATACTGCTATATAAAGACTCTTGGAGGCCTAATGCCACATACTTTTCTGATGTATTAAATCACCAAGAATAATTCCAGCCAATCACAACCCAGAGAAGTAAAAAATTTTTCCTCTCACAAACACCATTACATCGCAGCAGTACTTCACACCTTCAACCACTCACTAAAGGCATGAGTTGTTATTCCCGTCAGGCCATAGCCCATACCCAAACTCTTCCCTTTGACCAAATTTTGCAAGGTGTTAAGGGCCTTTGCAATGGCAAAGTCAACAGAAGTTCTGGGAAGGGAGCACTATGTAGCTTTTAAACCCTGATGAAGTAAGTCAATTTATTCTCATGTTGAGGTTGTTTAATCTTCCTTTGTTTAGTCTAGTTCTATAAAAAGAAAAATATTCATAAGCTTATCCCTAGAGATGGTTTCTGACATTTTTAAACAATTGTCTTAACTGCCTGCAGCAGCCCTCCTACATTTCCCTACCTGATCAAGGTAACTGACAGTATATACATCCAGCCTAACCTCAGGCACTATATAACCTAATTATATCCCTGGATTATATACACCAAGCTGAGGAGCTGCAATGAAACACCGCCATAGCCTGCAGGCATTTGGTACATACAAAGGCTCAGAAGCAAAAACTGTGCTACTTCGGATGACAGTCCAGGAACGCACTTGCGTTTGCTGACGCTCAACAGCTGGCTCCAGGAACGCAGTTCATGGAGATGAGTCAGGACTGACTGCTCAGGGAGGCTCAGGGACTGCATTCTCCAACACTGCCAGCAGCAAAGAGGTATGTGTTCCCAAAACAGCCTACCCTTCTCTCCTGGCTCCAGCACCCTGTGCCATGATGCTGCTGAAGAGGTGGCCAGAGGCAGAGGGGAAGCAGGCAGGAAGGACAGCAGAGCAAAGGATGGTCCCCTGGGAACAAGGGGTCACCAGGCCGGCCCCCTTGCTCCCAGAAGTGCCCACGCATCTTGCTTTAGATATATATATACCAAATTACTCCCCACTTCTGAGGGTTGACAGGGAAACAACTGCCACTTCCCCGGCAAGTGCTCCTCACCACAAGCTAGAAGGCCACCTTCCTACCAGCACTGTCATGGCCCTCTGTGGTGCACCTTCAGCTCCCCCAGGTCTCATACCCCTTCCTGCCCAGCCACCTTGCTCCAACAGCAGGAAAAGGGAGTGAGGTACTGCTCTTCTTCAGACCCTGTCAGGGACAAACAAACCCTGTCCCCCATTCCCCCATGAAGCCCTCCAGCCTGAGAGGTGCTTAACTTGCTGGTAGTCATTTGGGTCTCTCCTTCTGGCCACATTTTCTGAATTTAAGTGACCACACCTCCATCCTGAACTTAAACCTGACAGGGTTTAAACTTGCTCTAGGTACTGACAAGTCCCTGAGGACATTCAGGGTCAGGAATGTCAAATGGCCTTAGGGAACAGTCTCTCCAGGCAGAAGACGGTGGCAGCTGGAGACACAAATGGTTGCAGAAGGCAGGTGCCCAGCCTTCCTTCGTTAGTAAAAGCACATCCAAATAAAGCACCGCCAGTCATTGAGACTTAGTCATACAACCTTTCTTGAGCCACAACACACCAAATGCCCAAGTCATTTCTTTTATCTGTTCTCAGTTTATCTGCTCTGTACTTCTTCATCTCAATGTTTTTAACAGAAAAGGAACAGAAAAGTCGATCACATTAGCTGGAAGCAATTTATTTATTTATTTATTTATTTAGCTTTTGGCCTAGAATTGCACTTGTGAGACTGCAGCTCCAAATGCTATTTAAAAATAGGAGTGGAGAGGAGGCACAAGGAAGGCATGAGGACAATACAGCAGAGCTGCCTCTGCCCAGCCATGGATGGAAACACCAGTCTCCAGAAGGGGCTTACCTGGAAATCTCTTGACTTACCACCAGTGTGTCACCAGCCGCCACCACATGCTCCAATCAAGCAGCATCAGTGGAATCAGTATTGTCCTTGTGGAAAAAATTATGCATGCTTTTAGCACTGTTTTGGCCTGCCTTGTCCTAGTAGCTGGACAGAGTTTGCTGTCACATCTGGCCCAGCTCCTGTTTTGACAACACTAAAAAGCGAAAAGGGAAATAGGTTGGTATCTAGGAGTGACCACTAAGCCCACTGCTAAGCAGCAGCAGACGGGGCATCTCCTCCATTCCTCTAGTGTTATATGGCAGCCAGCCCACTTGTGTGGAAGGTGACTCACCCCAGGGCACTGCCAGAAGGTCTTGCTCCACTACAGAAAGCACAAAGATGGGCCCTGCAGTGGTATTGAAAAAGTACCGAAACATGAAACTGGGATTTCCATGGCATTGGCATCTCTCAACCAAGCAGTACTAATGTTAGGAAATGGACTTTCTTCAAAGGAAACAGCAGCCTGAAGAGTGTCAGAAATGAGAGCCCCTGCAGTGATCCATCAAAACAAGCTTCTCCTGTAACCGTTTCATGGGAGCAGTCTCTTAGCCCGACCTGGAAACATCTTAATCTACTGCCCTGTCTTCCACTGTGCTCTGCCTAAAATTTGAAAATAAACCTCCTGAGAAAAACACGGAACAGTACAAAAGACCAGAACAACTATAATTAATATTTTAAGTATAATTGGTCTAAAAAAAAAAAAAAAAACACAACACCAAAACCAACCAACCCACTGAGCTTCCAGTGCCACATATGGATGCATTTCATAGTGCCACATTATAACCTGTGGGAGCTGCAATGGAGTAGCTCCCTTTTCGGTACTGAGGCATTTCATCCTGACAGTAGCTGGCTCAAGACTGGCTTTGCTACGTCAAAGGTCTCTGTGAGAGCAGTCCTTCTACATCTCCTTGTATGTATTTAATCATGGATATGTCACTGATGGTAAGAATCTTTCACCCGTCAGCCCTGTTACATTAGAGAATCACCACCACCAACATAGCATGAGCTGCTTCTGCTACATTTGCATTCTCAAGCCTCAGTAATTTACATCTCCACAACCATGATACATGTTTGAAGAAGTATTTTTCCTGTGAGGATAACCAAGCACTGGCACAGGTTGGCCAGAGAGTTGTGGAGTCTCCATCCTTGGAGATAACTTTCAAAACCTTTGTGGACACAGCCCTGAGCAACCTGCTGCAGCCAGCCCTGCCCTAAGCAAGGGACTGGACCAGATGATCTTCAAAGTGCTCTCCAGCCCTACTAGAAATTCTGTGATGAAGTTGACAGGATGGTTAAGAATAGAACATTGTGGCTGCACAAATATTGGGTGGATTTTTTTCAGTCTGGCTAATACAAGCTATTTGGGGAAGGAAAGAAAGAACGAGCATCATTATTTTTTTTTCAGGAAAAAAGCAGTTGCTCCACTCAGCCTATCGTGAACAGTACTGCATAGAACCTTGCCTACCATGCAGCCCTCTGCTAACACAACTACTTTTTAAATGTAAACAGCGGGAATGTGTTCATCTGAGGACAATGTGAGCACTGGCCAGTTCTGCCAGATCTCCAGAAGTATGAGGCACTGCCCAGGTGTACGGTAGATAACGCCACCCAGCCACAATCACTTGGAGGCATCAGCCCAGCTCGAGGACCTCCAAAGGGATGCTCCTCAACTACCGCCCATGCCTGGTATGCTGCCAGCCGTCAGCAGTCTCCATTGCCTTTTGGGTAGTTGCTAGTGACAAGCACCAGTGTGGATCTGGGGACAACGCCAACAGAACAGAATTGATTGAAAGGCCACCCATGTACAGCTTAAACTTTATCTAAGGCAACAAAACTGCAATTTCCACAGCATACTTGTGTTTCCCAGTGGTGCTGATGAGGAAGTATAAATCTGCAGTCAGCATAGCACAGAAAGAAAAGGTAATTACAAGGATACCCACATAACATAATTAACAGCTCCAGATCACATATTAAGGAATCTTGATTTTAATAAAACAATTTATCCAGCACACAAGACACTTCTAACTTTGAAGAGTTGCTACAGAAGACCCAAAATTGTATAACTGATATTAAAGTCTGTATATTCTTTTAATAAGCATATATTCCCTATGTAGCTTTCTGGTTTTGATTGACAGTCATGGTTTACCCAAAGACTTCACTTTACAGTGCAAGACAGGAACATACTTCACAGGCAGATATTTATATCTTTAGGAGTAGCAAATTCAGAACTCAAATGTGAATTATTTACTTCAAAAGATTTTAATTAATTAAAATTAGTTGTATCCTGAAAGGAATACGGTTTAATCAGCTTAGTGCCAAATGATGGGTGAACTGCCCAAGGAGGTACATCACCAAGTGATTTACTGCAAATCTTTTGCCTGATACTATCAGCCTGGGAGCAACAGGTAAGACATCAGAAGTTCAGTGCATTCTTCTTTCAGCTGATTCAAGCCATACATACCATCCCCATCGTCACATAGAGAAATCATAACCATAATTCATTATAGAACTTAATTTCACCTGAAACTGCAGAAAAATTTTAAATGACCCTTTCTGCTGCTTCCTTTGCTGATTACTAATACAAGAGCCCACATGGCTAGCGGAAAGCATGACAAAAATCCATCTGCCCACAGCTACTGAAGAGTTTTCTGTATCCCTGAATTTCACTGCTACAGTATCAGCCTAATTAAATGCAAAAAAAACAAGGAGACACAAAAAGATAACGTATTTGAAATTATTATGTCAACCACACCTTTACTTCAAGGTACAGAAGGGATTGCACAAATACTTCAGGAGAGCCAGGGAAGAGAGTCCCTTAACTTTAAGGACAGAGGCAAGCTAATATCTCAGTGATAAAATTAGCTCCCTGAGCAAAACTTTCAGACTGCTTGCATACTTTCGATTTTAAATGTCTGTGCCTGAATCTGCTCCCATCGGGAAAGGTGCCAAAACTCGACTTTAACCATTAACACCAGGATTCCTTCCCGGTCTCCAGCCTACTGCCCATCGCAGGGGTCAAAGGCAGTCAGCATGGCACTTTGAGTCCAAGCAACCAACAACTTTTTTTTTTTTTTCCCTTTCCCTTCCCCCCCTTCATGAAAGCTTACTTTTAAAAAAATGTTTTATTTTTCCCTTACCGTGGAGGCACAACTTACTGCTTTTTAAGTCCCGAGTGGCTGGGCGCTTTCTATTCCGTTCCCAGCCAGCGGCGCTCCTTGTCGGGCCGTGGGAGAGCGGCAGCCCGGCGGGACCCGTCCTGCGGCGCGCTGGCCCGGACCCCCGCCGCCAGCCCTTAAGGGGGGCCGAGACCCCACACCTCGGTTGCCGGCCGCGCCCGCGGATGGGACCGGCGAGCTGGCTCAGCCCCGCAGCAGGGCATCCCCACCGAGCCCACCTGGCCGCTCCTCCTTCCCCAGAACGGAGCCCCCCGCGCAATTCGGACGGGGGGAGAGAGCGGAGATGGGGGAGAGAGCGGAGATGGGGGGGGGCCCGTCCCGTCCCCGCACCTCCCCGGATGCGGGTCCCGCCAGGG
>VZRU01015443.1:171568-211227 GCA_013398155.1 Pedionomus torquatus | reverse complement strand
AAAAAAAAAAAAAAGGGAAAAATAAAGGGGGGAAAAAAAGCATCTGTCCAGATCAGTGATTCGCTGCCTGTACTGCAGGAGTCTCTGCTGTCAGGTCCTGCCCACGCTTGCTGCGCCTTGCAGCCGTAGGGAGCAGAGTCATTTCTTACGGCAGGGATGGGAAACTGGGAAAGCTTAGCAGGCTTTCCCCGTCTCGCTCCTATTTGCCTTGCTCTCAGCACAGTGTTGGCTCCTGCTTCTGTGCCTGTTCAATCCCCAGGCATGCTGCGAACAGATGAGGAAAGGCATTTTTACATGCAAGCTGCTGCCTCCTTGACCTCGGGTAATTGATGTTCAGCCACCTGGTCCGAGTCTCACGGCACCCCGAACACGTGTGCGGAGACCCCGGGGAGCAGCTCCAGGAGGAGAGTGGAGCTGCTCATCGGGGCTGCCAGTGTGTCCCAGGCTGAGCTGCAGCAAAGGGAGTGGGCAGAAAGGAATGCCGCTCCCGCACAGGGCTGGGAATAGCCGCTGGGGCCACGGAGCATGGGAAGCCTGCATATCTCCCTGAGCCGGCAGCCAGAGAAACAGTCTGCTGGAAACGACCCAAACATCTCTGCATGACACTTGGAAAATCTCAAGTGACGCCGGCTGGAAGAAGGAAGTGAACGGGGAAATTTAAGCGTTTCCCTTGCTGTGTGGGGCTGAAGCTGGGTTTTCCTCATGTGCTTTGCAGGTGTGTGGGGAAGAGGAGGCAGGAACTTGCCCAAATCATCTGTCCTCTGTATGTGCCCACGAGGTAGCCAGCACATCTGTTATCTCTCAACTCAGTAAAGCCTATGGGCTACTTCTTCTCTGGCTGCATCCCTGACAGTAAACCACAGAGTCCCAGGTGAATTCTCTGCCCTTGTGGTCAATTGGCACAGTCTGTCCATGTCCATAACAGTAACTGGCTTTGGTAATTAGCCTCCTTGGTTTCCAAAACAGGGTGGCCTCTTAGAGACTGCCTGCGGTCCTTACGTTATGCTGACCCCAGCACCATGCCCAAAAATGTCTTTGCTGAAGCAAAACAAGCGAAAGCTCCCTAGCCCAAGGAACAGGCATGCATGGGACCTTTCTGACAGTGAAACAGTACAGATCATCAAGCTGCAGGGCACGGGACTACTTAATACATTAATATAGGCATGGAGCATGCGTGCCTCCGACTGTGACATTAACTGTCTGGAAATCAGGGCGCATTCTCATTTCTCACATGTCAGCATATTGAGTAGTTTTACCCAACTAGGGTTTAAATAGAAGAACTGGGCTGTTTTACAGTTAGGTGTGGAAAATGTCAGTTACATTTGGAATGCTTGTGGCTTGCTTTGCAACGGTATTGCCATGTCACCCACTCAAATAGGAAATCTATGCCAAGGAAAACCAAAACCCTTCCTGACAGTTTTGTTTTAAGTGATGTTTCATGGCATTATCATGCCTTATTTGTTGATACCTGCAACATCTAAGCAAAATAAAGGACAAAAATAAGCATGTAAATAGATGGAAATGGGAACAGGTCACAAACCAAATCGCACAAGCAGAGGCATCAGAAAAACATTTACTAGTCTTCTTTGTCATGCCTAGGTGTTAGGAAAAATAGTCCTTCCCAAGGAAAGGACAGTTACTAGAATCTGTATCACTTGGCCAAATGCTCATTTTCTGGTAACTTATACTCCACTCCCCAACTGCACTTTGATCTGTTCTTGGAGAGTACAAACACTGGTGTGCCTCTCCTTCAACTGCCTCCCTCTCCCAAAAGATATTCTATCTACATTAAGTGGTTGGATGAGGAGAATTGCAAAAATGTGCTCTTTGCCTTCTGGTTTTAGAATGAAGTCAACAATGGGTGAGTAGTGGAAGACAGGGGCTTTAATTATCCTCATTTGATGTGAATTGGTGTTTATCAGTTGTCAGTTACACAGTGTCCAGTATAGATTTCTTTTGTACTTTTCTATTCCAGCCCTTGCTTATGGCAATAGTTTTGATTTGTTTGGAGATTCCAGCCTTGCTGTCTTATCTATGAAGCTATTAATACTGCCTTTAAAACAAACAAACAAACAAACAAACAAACAAACAAAAATCTTCTGTAAGGTTCTGCTTTTGCCTAAGTCTTAG
This sequence comes from Pedionomus torquatus, assembly GCA_013398155.1. Taxonomy (NCBI): domain Eukaryota; kingdom Metazoa; phylum Chordata; class Aves; order Charadriiformes; family Pedionomidae; genus Pedionomus; species Pedionomus torquatus. The sequence continues at coordinate 209,097 of VZRU01015443.1, read as the reverse complement.
AGAATAAGGAGAGGACTTCTTGGGACTCCATCCTTTCAGTGACCCAGAAACTAAGGGGATTAATACCCCTTTCCTCCGAGTAAATAGACTTATTAGAGTGAAATATGGTACTATTTTCACACATCAAACTGTCTATACCTAAATCCCTGCCGAGGAGTGATTATTTCAATAAATTTAGGTGGGCAATGGATTGAGGAGCAATCTGGAAAAAAATAGGTTTCTCTTTAACATTGATTTCCTTTTAGAAATTTATGCCATCAAACTGAGATCCAAACTTCTTGTACCATCTGTCCCATGCATATGCATATCCCATGCATCTGTCCCATACTGATTTGATTATTTTTTGATGTCAGATGGGAAACTTTATACTCTTTGTTGTTACTTGTTCATAATAATCCTGTTCGTGCCTTCAAGGTGATAGGATAGTAGCCATTTTTGACAAGGTATGTCTATAGTCTAAGATGTTAGAGAACTTCAAGAAAATGTTACCTCTGCTTTCACAACTCTAATCTCTTGCTTGAGGTTTGTATTGTCCCTTAGGGACACAGAACTACATAGAGTCACCATTGATTAGATGGATGATTACTAAGGTTGCTTGAGGCTGCATCATAAATCGCTTTGAAGATAGGGACCGCAGTCTTGAATTTGAGTAAGGAATCCCTGTGAGCCCTACAGCAACACACTTGCATGATCCTGCACTGCTCAACAGGTATGCAGGGCTTCATGCTTTGAAACAACTGGTCTTATGTGTTGGTGGGCATTTTTTCCCAAGGAAAAACATACAACAGTGACTATGACCAAATCACAGGCAGTCAGAAACATCGTGCTGGCATGTTGGGAGCTCTTTGTGTATAGAATCCAGTTTCCACGAGGTGGACTCCAAGCTTGTCAGCTGCTTCGTTGGAAGTATACCATCTCAAATTAGGGATGATGTCATTTTTACTACCTCTTCACGGTATTTAATTTTCATTTAATGTGATTTCCACATTAGTCATTTATCATTCACTGTCTTCCGTAAAGCCTGTAACAAGTGTAAACAAGGAGAGAGGAACTGAAGTACAGCCATCATTTGTTATGAATAAGAGGTAGACTGAGATCCGCCCTGGCCACGTACTCATAGCCTGGAGGCTACTAGTCTTTCATTAGTCTTTGAAAAAGAAAAAAGTTCCATTAAGACAAGGACACATAACTTCATAGAATAGCATAATTAATTTAGGGAGATTAAAGCTCGTCCTTCTCTGAAGATAAAGGAATATGAAAAGGCACATGCCAAGTAGTTTCACCACTTACCCTGCAGACATAGTCTGTGGAGAGATTACAGTGCTACATGCAGATAATGGCCAACCCTGTGGTAATCCACTCGTCTATACAGAAGTGTCAACCTCCCAAACCCATTTATGTACATATGGAAGAAACGGGATTATTTTTTTATTTGAAGAAGGACAGGGACCCTGCTAAGACTATTAAAGTCTCATCTCAAGATTCCCCACTGTTTGCAGTTTTTCTGTAAACATAAATTTACTTTTTACTTTGAGGGAAGTCCTATTCCTCAGTAGCAGAGGAGTCAGGCCTGGGACTGTTCTGTTGTCTTTTTGTTGTCTGATTGCTCTGAAGTTGTTTCAGCTGCAGAAATCTTGCTGTTCAATCTCAGAATTTGTGCTGTATCCTCCTACTTCCAAGTTTTCCTACTGTCAAAAGGGAGTACTGCATTCCTGCAAAAGGACATGGGCAAGTGGGGAATTAAAATAGATGTGCAAGGTTGTTGCTTGGGTTTTTTTCTTTCTATTTTTTGCATGAAAGACTAACTCCGTTCTGCCACAGCATGAAGAAATTTCCTTTTTTTCCTGGCACTTCAGAACCAAATGTAATTTCAAATAGTGTGATTAGTCTTTTCAGAGAGTCTGGTTAGTAATGTCATCTGTCCCCTGCATCTTTCAATGAGCAGTGTACACAAAGACTGCTCCAGAGCACAAGCAGGAAAGACTTCTGACCTTTTGATCTGGCGACCTGTTCCCAAAATCTCTGCATATCTACAAGCAGCAAGACAAATAGCAGAAAACTTGGAGACCCAAGGAAAGGGGAAGCTCTAGCATTTCACAAACAGAGAGAGAGCAGTTCCCTAAGGGGTACAGCTGCAGGACAGATCTCGCCACTGGGCCTGTGGGAGACCTGGAAGTGTTGGCCACTGTAGACCCACGCAGCTCTTCTCCAGGCATAAGCGTCCAACTGCATAGCGGCATCCTCAACAGCAGAGCTACACAGACTGTCTTAAAATATAACCCCCAACACGAGAGCCATATTTGACTAACTATGGAGCGTGCGCAAGTCAGGACTTGCTGCTTGTCCATCCTTGTGGTGGTGGTCTTCCAGCAGCCACATTCCAGGTAAGCCATGCCCCAAAATACGTGATGCAGAAGGTGCATATTGCCTGGCCAATGGAGAAGGAACTCATTCTTCCTGTTAGGGTATGAGCAGGCTGTTAACCACTTTCTCCTCCTTAGCATTCAGTACACGCATCGGTGCCGCAGTTGCATTGTGTTACCTGAAACACCTCTCAACTTTGAAAATAACAGGGAAAGAAATGTTACGTCCTTCCATACATGGAGGCATGCTATTGCCTGCTGATTTCCATCACTGCAGGTTACTGAGCTGGCTGCCTTGCCAAGATGAAAGTTACTTTCAGTAATCCCTGTGTTTCTGCAGCTGTAACTTTCCTAATGAATTCCTCTAGCAGGTTTTACAAATACACTGCGACCCTCGCTATTCAGGCCAGATACAGTACCCAGGGTGGGTCATTAGAAACTGGTTTTTTGAATCTCTCTGCTATATGGCTACGTGCTGCATTAGACATGTCCCAAAAGGTCACATGTTTCCAAAGGGTATATTCAGCATGCTTTGTAAAGACTTAGTGGTGTGACATCTTGGTATACCATCGCATGGGTTCTGTCTAATTATTAAGGACATGTGACCAGTTGCTTTGAGTCTAAGTAACTAAGGCTGAAGAACACAATACTTTCCTGGTTTAACTGTTTTGTAATGATTAACTGCAGTGTTATGAGAACTGTTTTGTCCCACCAGCTTTTAAGTGGAACAGCGTGTTGTCTTCAACAGAAAACTATAATTTAAGCTGGTGCTATCAAATGGTCTAATGTTTTCAGTCAGCTTTTAAAGTGAGATTGCAGCATATTTGTAGAAAACCCCTTTAAATCAATGGATTTGAGCACACTTTGGAACAGGCTGTAAGTGTTCGACCTTTTCTGTTGGTTGCTGGGAGATGCAAGAGAACACAATAGGATTGACTGAATTTAATGTTCAGGGTAACAATTAATAGAAATGCTGCCTGTGTGTGCTGACAGTGGGGTTTCATGTTAATTGTTACTTAAGTTCTGCTTCCCAGTCCTCCCTCAGGTAATAATGAGTGACTTAATGTTACATACATCTTTTGGCTTTTCTAGTTTTGTGGTTGCATATCATATCTCTCAGTCTGAGATGTTTTACTATAAGCAGGTTTAATTTTTAATTTCTAGAAAAACGAAGTTCAGAATAGGATCCTGGAAGAGTGAGTCAGAATATGTCCCCAGACAGGTCACCTACATTTGTTATCAGACAGTGAAGTTATTTTCTTCTTTTGACTTAAATAATGATCATGCAAGTGGCCAGCTGGGAATTTTATCCATTTCAGTCCTATGACATTCCACCATGTTACACTTTCTTATGTAAGACTTAACAGCACTAAACTGTTAGGACTTTTATCGCTCATTTGCAGTCCTTGTTTATTGTCAGTTGAAAGTACAGACTCGGTTTGACAGAATACACTTGATTAGTGTGACATAATGGTGTAAAGAAAAAACATGGGATGTACGGAATAAGGCTAATATTTATAATGTAGGCTGTGAGAAATTCCTGAATTTAATTCATGATTGAATTACAGTGCTGGTTTTAGAGAAATGTTCCATCTGTATTTTTTGTTTTTCGGATGTCTGAGATTCTATCAGAGCCCTCGCTAAGTTGTTCCAGTAGTTAATTGCTTTTACAATAAATAAACACAGATGTTAGACCACATGGATGTAGCTTTAAAATCTATCTCTGGGCTTTTGTTTTACCTTTGCAAAGTATATAAAAGAGCTCAGCATTACTAGTTTCATTATGTAGGTACTTGTGTGTGTGGCTTGTAGCATTTAACGCATTTTGGAACATTACACAGCTGGACATCGAGCTGGGAGAACAGCATGTCCATGATGTCTGCCACTATTGCTGATGACAGTGGCATCTGGTTTAACAATTGTTTTGAACCCCTATTCTCACTTTCTTCTTAGGCAGCTACATAGATAAGCCTCCTGCGATTTGTCCCTGAAGAAGATTTTTTTCCAGGTCTTTGGGCATTCCTTCTGGCTTTTCTCCAAGTCCTCTCTCCCATTCATATTTGAAATTGTCAGTCACAACTGTATGAAGCATTTCACTAGTCTTAACTAAGAAAATTACATAACCTCTTTTTCTATTCAGTACTACTCAGGTTATGTTGCCAAGTATTGTATTATCTCTTTTCACTGAAGTGTGGTACTGAGACTTCATGTTGAACTGATGGGTTATCAAGACTCTGTTATGCCTTAGTCAGAGAAGCAGATACGCCCAAAAGAATCCCTCTCACTCTGTATGTCCCAAGTATCCTTGTTTCTGAATAAGAATGTACAATGAGCAGTGCCAGAATGTATTTTCATTGCTCCCATTTTAGCATTTAATCTAAATTCTACCTTAATTTATCATGCTCCATCTTCATGACATCAGTTAACTTTGTCAATGAAAATGTTACACTTTCTTTTGTGTTACTTATACAACTGCTGGATAGCACTGGCTCAACAATTAATCATTATGAGGTATCACCAAAACCCCATATATCTTTAAGTGAAATGTCATTGAACATTTAGCAAAATATCTATTTTAAGACTGTTTAAGATATGTTGCGTAGATTTTGTTGGATGATAGTTTCCTACCTGATTCATAACCAGAACGTCATGTAGCATCAAATGAGAATCTGTTACCTTTGTTACTCCATGAGAGCAGTATCAATAATAGATTTTCTCATAGTTCTCAGGTATTATTTAATTGTATAAAATGTAACTGAATATAAGAAATTTGCAAATAATGGCAAATCAGAAAAGTTAACCTAGTTCTTAAATCACAGCGAATTAAGTTTCATGACTTCCATGAAACCCATGGACCAGGTTATCTTGTCACTGATGCTGTGTAGTTCCCATTGGGATGGTTATTGGATTTTGCAGCTGTAAGTGAAATGCAAATGTGGCCCTTTATGTTGGTATGCAAAGAGCATCAGAAGCATTCTTGCCTTCAGGATAATTACAAAATCGCTTCCCTTTTTGTCATCCACCCATGATGGCATCTAATTTTATGTTCCTTGGCTGCTTGCTGTTAGCCTCATTAACCTTACTTGATAGAGCATTCCAACATTTATGATTCTCATGTGAAAAATGCTTCCTGACGGATGGAATTTGTTTTTCTTTAATTTCTACCTTTGCCCTCTTGTCCTATTATGTGTACTAGTCTGAAAATAGTAACTTGAGATTGGTGTGCCTACTCCTTACAGTATAATGAATTCCAGTTAATTCTCTTGTTTTTTCTTTCTCTTAAGATAGTCGTGGTGATTTAAAATGATTTAGCCAACAATCTTACATATTTTTACTTAGGTCCCCTGTGTTTCTACATTTAAGAATAAATCATTCTGTGGAAGGAAATGAAAAAAATTCAGATGTGTATCCTTCATCAGTTGGCCTTTTTCCACAAATGAAACATTACCCTGATGTTGATAACTTCATTGTCTTATTTGGCATGTGGAGCAGGGCCAAGATGCTCTTGCTGTGGGCAGCGTAACTTGACATTTGTGATGTTAAAATTTCATCAGTCAATGCAGTTTTCCTCTATGCAGTGGCAAAATCTTAAATCTAAATTTAGTTCAGTTAGTTGTGGTGATCATTATCAAATTTGGAGAGAGCTATGAATTTAATCCCTAATCACAAATCAAAGGTTTTTTTTCCCCTTTATGAGGTCATACAGAGACTCTTTCTACACCGGTAGTAGCAGATCTTTCCATCCAGTACAGGGTAGCACTAGAAGTACCACCGTGAAGGCAGGTGGTAGCTCCACAGGAGCAGAGGCAGATACCTCTTTTTATTTCTGTTACATTTTCTTTTATCAAAAGGTTGTGGATCAGTGTGTTAAAAGCTACTAGTACAGATTAAGGATTGGTCTGTAATGCAGCATCTTTTCTTTATGTGGATGGGGATTCATTTGAAATTTTATGTGCTTTTGGGATGGAGTCCCAAACCCATTGTGTTCTGGGAAGCCTGCAGTTTTTTCTTAAGACTTATCAGAAAAGCTACCACACTATTTCAATGAACTTCTTTAAGATTGTGTTAAATTCTTTAAGTTACACTGGTCTAGAGCTTGGTGGGGTTTTCTCTTTTCTTTCCATTGTTTACTTTGTTGTTTCCTAATAAGGGCTTCACAGGGTGAAGAGAGAAACTCAAACTGTGATACTTGATACCTAGGAAAAGAGGCCATCCTATTGAAGAAGAGAATTGTTTACAGTTGTTTACAAACAGTTCTCTCCAGTGAGACTTTTTAATTAAGTTTATAAAGGATGACAATAGGAATAGGAAGAGGAGATTGTATGTTACCTAACTGGAATGTTTGTGATAAAATGATGTAAAGAAACAAACATAGTGTACTTAGAAAGCACAGCCATTCTTGGACTGAAGGGATGAAATGACTATTACCATGCTTTGGAAAGTATTATGTTGTAAAGTTTGTGTCTGGATACAATTGGCTTTGAGGCTGTTTCCTCTTTTGAGTTTACAGTTTTCAAAATCAAGAGTTTGTTTGATGACCTCTGCCTTAAAAGACTAATATGCAACCAAGCGCTTGCTTCTTTGGAAATGGTTATTTCAGGAAATCTCAAAACATATGCACCTTTATCTGAAGCACATGGTAAAGGCAGGTTTGCCTTGATTATTTCAAACCTCTTTGTAAGGGCATACCTGTTGTCTAGGTCCTACTTTATAGAGAAGTTATTTTCTGAAAGGTTATCTTGCTTGGGACAATGTTGCATGGAAAAAGATCCCTTCTGTGAATTTCTTTAATTATACTCTAATAACTCGCCAAATTTAGTATCTTTCAAAGTTTCCTTTTAGGGAAAGTAATTTTTTTCGGCCTATTAAAGAATACCATAGATAGATAATTCCAAATTTCTTCCTTTGCAAAAAGCCATAGGTCACACATTTACTGGAAAGAAGGTTACACTACCAAAAATAAGTATTTACTGAGTCAAGCATTCCAGTGCCAGTTCTCCTGGGTGGTATCCCAAAAAACAGAAGGAAGCCTTCAAGTACTGTAAATTTAATAGTTATGATATAATAATAGGATCTCCTGGAAATTCCATTATTGAAATTAATTACGCACTTAAAACAGTAAAATAAAGTTTCTCAAATAAATTGAAACATTATCAGGCACACTTTTCTAATCCCTGCATTTCTTTTCATACTTCTGAATGTGTGCCCCAGACATCCATCACTTCTTTTGCGTGCTGCTCATCCAGGAACTTCTCCAAATGACCAGGAGATGTGAACAGCTGAAAACCTTGTTGCCTCCTTGCTTGATGTAAATTGTCAACCTGATAAACTCATTAAGGTTTTCCCCTTCATATCTATCAAAGTACTGCCAAGAGTAAATGAGTCTTATGTGAGATGCTTCAGAGAAGTCAGATTTCCAGAAGGCTTGGCTTCCCTTCGCCCATGTTAGCCATGGAAAAGCTCTGCAGTAGGTCTAGGCTGACTGCTGGGGAGGAGGTACGCACTGATACAGCTGAGTCTGCTGCACGTCTAAAGTGTCTAAATGCATGTCTAATGTGTCTAAAGAGGCACAAAAGCTGGACCTGATTGTCATCTGGAGATATCTGTGTCTCTTCTCTGGTTCCATAGGAGTGTCCAACAGGCTCTTCTGAAATGTCTCAGCAATGCACCTGATCTTCCAGGTATCCATAGCTGTTTGTCATTTAGAAAGCTCTGCAGGCTTGTGCATGTCAATATGGACTCGAGCCTTTGTTTCCAAGCACGTTAAATCCCCAGGCACTTCTGTTTATCACCGTGAGGCTTTCATTCGTAACGAACCTGCAGGGCAGTTTAGCTGTGTTTCGTTGCAATCACATGCCTGTAACAAGAAACATCTCAAATGAAACATCTCAAATCTCAACATCTCAAAAAGCCTTCTCAAATACATCTCTGAGGTGAGCTGCTCGTGGGAGGAAGCAGCTGCCAGCAGCTATCAGTGTCTGCTAGGGTCTCTCCTCGGGTGGCTTTGGCTTGGCCATCACCCACTTCCAGGGGATGGGGAGGGGGGAGTTCCCTGAAGGACATGTGACAACCCTGCTCCATGCTCTGCAGTGATCCAGGGTCAAGTGGAGGAGGGAGCATGCCTGCTGAAGTGAAGTGCGCCATGCCACGTGTTTGCTACCTGGCTCAACAACCCGGCAGGCAGTCAGCAGGGAAGTGCCTCTCCACAAAGGGACACTTGGGATGATAAGTTGAGTGTGGTTCTTTTCATTATTTTTAAGCCTGAGTGCACCTCAACATGGTTGGGGTTTTTTTGGGTTTGTTTTTTTTTTGGTAAAGAAAGATCGGGAGACAGGAAGATGAAAGAAATCTAGTGAAAAGGAAAAAAAAAAGAAACACAGAGAAAATTAATTGAAAAAAAATTAAAGCAGCAACAGAAGGAATAATAGTGCTTTGTTTATTCTTTCCCTCTGAGCTTTGTGGACATATAATAGATTTCCACTTCTTGGTCCTACTTTCTTTCTCCTCCTCCCCTGCCCTCTGTCTTGCTTCATTTTTTTTTGGGACCATTAGCACTGTGGGAATCTACCACCCACAGTGTCCATTCATTGCCTTTCCAAAGAGGCCTGAGAGAGCAGCCACCCAGCACAGGCTAACCTGGACTCAAAGGGCAGCACGATGTTGTAGCCTGAAGCCAGCTAGTATTTGTATAGCAACATGACATTGCAAGAAAAGAGTTCAGTCATGCTCAATTTTGCTTCTGGTATTGCGAAAGCAGCACATCAGTGCTGGAGTTGTGCAGATTGGATGGAACTAATTATATTAAGTTGTTCCCTAGGAATTTTTTTTTAAGAGTGTTACATGTAGAAGAGTAGGCTTTTTTGACAAGTTGGTTCATATGAGGCTTCGTTTATTTTAAGAGTTCAGGTCACCTTCTTCCGTGAGAAAACCAAGAGGAGGAAATCTTTACAACATTTCTTGTAGAATTTCCTCTACATTTCTTCCTCTGGGCATTTTCCTTCCTCAGCCTGGAAGAAACAAGCTGCATGGGTAGCATGAAGTGTGCAGAGAGACCAAGTCCTTCTCCCTCCCTGCCCCTCAGTGTCCCCTGCCTATACCTTCAGTAGTTTAATTAAGAAGAACTCATCTGTAGAGTAAATGCTTTCCATAGTAAAGATCCAAGGATCTTTCATTATTAGTTTCTAGTTGGATGAGAGGCAGTTTCTTTTTCCAGATAGTTTATTTTCCAGGTATATAGCAAGTGCTCCTAAAATCTGTTAGCAAAGACTGGTGAATAACTGATCAAGGCTTGTTATAATTTGAAGGTATATGAGGCAATACTCATGCTTCCCTGAACTCAGGCCAGCTTGTTTTCCTCTGTCTTAGATTTTAGTGAGACCACCAGAACACTTCTGCTCAGGGCAGTCAGTTATCTTTCTTCATCACTAACAACGACAACTGGGTTCCTAGTGTCACAACACTGTAATTTATTTTCCCTGCTAGGGCTTCACCATGCTTTTAACCAAGTGTAGTTAAAAACATCTGCTAGACAAATTCCTCTGGAAAATTCCATATACAGCAAGCAAAGAGATAAGAGATAAGTTTAAAGCTACTTTGCATAGTTCTGCTTAAGAAAAAGCAGCAGCACAGAAGTTAGTTTATGTGACTTTTTTAGTGCAGTCAGAAGATTCAGAGTAGCAGTCAAATGATTTTTTTTTTAATCTGCTCCTTGAGATTTTAGATTTCCTAATTCTGCTTTCTGCAAGTCATCGCATTTTTCTCTCCAACCCAGTCTTGCTGTTCCTCATCTTTGTGGCAGTTGTATAGCACGAATATTCTAAATTATTTGCTTTATTATCGTGGTCTTGCCACACACACTGATGAATATTTTCCCTTCATGGGCCAATACAAGTAGCAGGACTCCAGATCTCTAATACCAAAGCTCAAGCTGCAGACAGGCTGGTTTGACCTCTTTGGGTTTCATTAAGGCTTTTCATGCTTTGGGCTTTGTTAAGGAGCCAAATATTTGTGTCTGTAGTTTTTTTAGCACAAATGGACATACCTTCCATTTTCTTTCTACTCCTGTGCGATTCCCAGACTATTTTATGAAATAGCCATATAGGCGCACTGAAAGTGCTATGCATGTGCAGGCCACAGAAGGTGGCTCCCAGCTCCGCTCACTTCAGTCACCAGCTGTATATAGGCAAAATGAGAAGTACCCATATCTAGTGATGCCCCTTAGCATGGACCTTCTGCAAAGAAGCCCATAGGAGATCTGCTGCTCCGGCTGAGGATGCTGGAGGTCGGGTGTTGTGGGAGCAAGTGTCTATAAAAGGAGGGTGAAAAAAGTGATTGCTCAGGTTTGAATTTGCAAATTCAAAATCATTTATGAATTCGCAGAACAAATACACCCACTTGCAAAGGCAAGAGTTGTTGCCAGCATTCAGGCAGGTCTGGGAATCCCCACTGTGTAATATTACTTTAACAATTAAGTTCAGTTTCTGTCAGTTCAGTAGCTTTATTTTTTTTTTTATTTGGAATTAACTCAGCTCCTTGTTTCTTAACTACAACTCTATCCATCTAACTGCTAACAGTTAGACACATAGCAGAACAAGAAGGATGGAGGGAACCGTTCTTCCCATTATTTAACCAGGGAACTAAGTCCTATAAACCTTTCTGCAGTCTGTTTTTGTAATTTTAGAATATGCTGCACTTACAGAGAAGATATTTAGTTTTGCTACTTTTGAGAAATGATGAGAAGGAAATGATGTTATGTCCCTACATACCCCTGGTGTCTGCTTACATTTATCAAGCAAAGAATGATTAATATGCTAACTTGTTTTGTCATAACAAGATAAGTGGTAATGGTGCTGTTCTCTAGTTCAGGCAACTCACATTTATTTGCTATTCAGCCACCCTGGAAAGTTCATTTTGCTGCCGGCTGTTCACCAAAGATCAGTCACAGAGATAACGGAGGCTTGGGAGCTCTCAGCAGTGTTCGCCCTTTTGCAAATCAGCAAGCAAGTGAAGAAAGTTTTGATTTTCTGCATTGCTAGGGAGGAACCAGCTCCAGATACTGCTTGTGGTACCTCCTGTTGTCCTCACTTGGTAGATGATGCCGGGTCTGAAAGAAAGGGAGTGGTTGAATGCCAGGATTAAAAAATTTCAGTGCAGGAAAGGGCTTTAGTCAAACAAGACAGAAATCGTAGAATCTTAGAATGGTTCTGGTTGGAAGGGACCTTAAAGATCGTTGAGTTCTAGCCTTCCTGCCGTTAGCAGAGACACTTCCCACTAGACCAGGTTGCTCAAAGCCCTATCCAGGCTGGCCTTCAACACTTCCAGGGATGGGGCAGCCACAACTTCTCTGGGCAACCTGTTCCAGTGTATCTCCACCCTCAAAGTGGAGAATTTCTTCCTGATATCTAATCTAAATCTCCCCCCTTCCAATTTAAAAAATTACTCCTTGTCCTATCACTACACTTCCTGTTAAAGAGTCCCTCTCCAGCTCTCCTGTAGGCTCCCTTCAAATATTGGAAGGCTGCTATATATAAGATGTCCCCAGAGCCTTCTCTTCTGCAAGCTGGACAACCCCAGCTGTCTTCATAGGAGAGGTGCTCCATCTTAGTGGCCAATTCCAATAGGTCCATGTCATTCCTGTGCTGAATCCTCCATAAGACTGGAGGATATAGGCTGAATGTGATCAGACAGCAAAGCAATACCAAAACTCCTCCATTGATGCTCCTCTGCTTTTGACTAGCGATCTGTGCTGCAGCAGTAACATCTGCAGGCTCTATGCTGTACTGGAGAGACAGCTGGAACAGCCTTGCTGGTCCTCATTGCCTGCAGTGCTGTCAATCCAACTCTTATCTGATCTCCCCAGCAAAGCAGAGCTGGGCAAGCCTCCCTGAGGCAGAGGTGTCTCGGAGCACGGGCGCCTTGAGTCTGTATGGAGGCACGGAAAAAAACGTTGCCTGGCCTTTCTGTTATTACTATTTTCCTGAAAGTGTGTGGTACTTTTAATCTCAAAGAAAGGAAGCCACGTTTCAAAAAATATTTCCTAAATTTCATGGAAAAATATCTGAAAAAAAAATTGTTTTCTCTTACTCAGAAAGAAGAAAAGAATAGTTCAAGTAATCTTTCATTTTAATACTAAAGTTTTCTATATTTTGTGTGTAGAAAGTGTTGCATTCATGTAACTTTTTCTTACCTGACTGCATAAGGCTAAAGCATGTAGTCAAAGTTGGGAAAATCCTTTGTAATCAAGTTAACATTTTTGTTTGAATAAAAAAAAAAAAAAAAAATCAAAATTAACACCAGTATAAGTAATCATTCCCAACTTTGTCTTGCCTGATTAAAGCTTGTCAGTGTAAATAATCTTTCCCAGCTTTGCCTTGGCTGATTAAAGGCTTTTCACAGAATCATAGGGGTTGGAAAGGACCTTTGGAGATCATCTAGTCCAATCTCATTTACTCCAAATGTGTTTTGATACTGTTGCTGTCTGCTACCACACACAATTTTTGCTATTTCTGAGCCCAAAGTCTGTTGGGAAAAAAAAAGTCACAGAAAGCATACGAATGCATTTTTACGCACTATGTTGAACTTTTAGCGTAAGAATTACTAGAAGCAGCATAATACATTGTTAAAAAGCAGCATAATTAAAATATTTGGTAGTACTGATCTTGATCAGTTCCTCGGATGGTACAGTTGGCAGCAAGAGTTATTTAGGCAGGATGGGCATCTGCCCTGCAGCAAGCAAACGCAAAGTACATACCCTGAGCTCTGGGACTGAACCGTGCCACAAAATACATGCCACAGGTATTACGTTATGGAAACAGAGCTTCTCTGGGATGAAACAAAGTGACTGACATACTAACACAGTTTCAGCACTGCAAATAAGTAATGGATTTGGAGCTACTGTAGAAATACACACAAGGAGCATGCTTTTATCAAAGCTGGAACGGGATGTCCAGGCTGCAGACATGGGACGAGGTGCACTGGGATGGTGAGGTCAGGAACAGTTCAGCTCACAGACTCTTCACCTCCTGTGGCATGAGAAGCACTCTTTGCCCACTTTTTGAAAGCTGTCCAAGCAACACCCTTACTCAGCTCTTGAGAAGTCCTGGGTTCAGAATGCAGATGGTATGAAAAACACTGCCAATGTCTTTCCTAGACGATAAATATTTTATTAATGTGTTCCACACTCAGAGGAACGGATAGTTCTGGTGTCAGGGGTCAAGGAAGTTTTATTATGGGAAAGCAGAAAATTCGGCATGTTTTCACAGATAGCTCTCCAAGAAGAGTAAGTTCCCCTGGAATTTCAGTTTTCACTAGATTTTCTTTCCAAAAATGAGACTAGAGCAAGCATTTTTTTTAAAAAGTAACATATCTGAATTAGTATGGAGAATAAGCATAGCTCATATGATCTCTCTCAAACCCAAAAACTCAATCAAAACCATGGAATACCTAAACATGTGCTTGGGTAATATTATTATTATAATATATTATAATATTATAATATTATTATGAAGTAATGCAGCATCGCATTGTGCCATCATAGTTGCATCCTTTTAGTCACCTACCTAAATGTAAGGGTTTATTTAAGCAATCCTTAGCCAGGTCCATTATCCAGCCATCTGTGGATTACATATCTATATTTTGCTGACAAGGCTTCTGTTCTAGATAAAGCCAGAAAGTCAAAGGCTCTGCTGTTCCAAATTTGGGGGTTCTTTTCCACAGAGGTACTCTACGCAGGCAGAAATGTAATTTGACAGTGTGACTGCAATAGCGGCCTTTCCTGGCTAAGCTATTCAAGTAATAAATTACATTTCATCACATCCATCCAAGTATGAGATAGCTGGGCTTCTAGATTTGATACCTGCTTGTATGCATTGGTTCTGCAGAAGTTCATATCTCCCTCCATGGTTCAGGGGGACTGATGTCTAACCCAACAGGGAATTCAACATGAGAGAAGCCTCTCTGGCAAAAAGCAGTATAGGTCAGAATCAATTTTAACTCTCCTTACCAAAAACAAAAACCCACCCTGCAGAGCCAAACAAACTGCACCAGTTTGAGCCTCCACCCAGAAATCTCGCAATCTAAATTACGCTCTCTTATTGAGCGGTACTTCCCTCCACAGGAACAATGAATCAAACGAGAGGGCCTAAATAAATAAATCTTTACACTTCCCTTGTTCTTTCGGCCTCCCAATTAATCATACGTCATTTTGGAAAACCTAAGTAATCCACAGCAGGAGGCAAAACTGCAGTCACAGAACACGTTTGCAGCATCAGACCGTCCTCCAGGAGCTGGGGGTGATTGCTGCAGTGGCTTGCCTGTTCCCCTGGGGTCCCCATGCCCCGCAGGAGCAGGATGCCCAGCTCTCGCAGGGGGTGGGCGCCGTCTGCAGCCAAACCTGCTCCAGCCCTAATCCCCGCACGTGTTCTGCTGCGCTGAGCTCCGCTACTGGTTTTCCCATTAGTTGCTGGTGCTGCTGTGACCGCTGCGCCAGCAGTCGGCTTCCTGACTGCTCCCTGCTCTGGTCTCTCTTGCTCCCGCGCAGCCATCCCTGCCGTGTTTCTGGTCCTTTACAGAAAGTGCAGTGGTGCAGGGATCCACGCAGAGCCCCAGCCACGCAGAACAGTCTTACTGAATTAAGTCTTCTTTCGTTTCCTAAAAGAAAGAAAGGAAGAAATAATCCGCTTGGAATCTTTTTCACCACACAGACACATTTTTCCATTTGTCAGGACCAGAGCAGTTTATTAGGACCACTGTTTACTCCAGGGAAGTTACCCAAGGTTTTGAAAACATGTTTGTGCGTACCATTTTCTACACTTTTTAACTTAGTTGTTTTTAACACGAAGGCCCAAAATGCCAGAAAATAAATGTTCAATTAAACCTGGTAAAGCCTCATCTGTTGTTACCTTCCCTCGCTAGCAAATGCCAACAGATGATGTTCCTTCTCTAGGCTTCTCTTCTCCTTCTGTGGAGAAGACTCATTTTCCATGGGAGTTCTTCAGAAAGGACTGCTCTTCATCTGCTTTCACAGGAGAAACTGGCTGAGTTTTTCCAAGCTCCCGTTGCTGCACAAGGAGTTCTGAGTGCCTGGTTAGCACTTGCATGACAGGAGTTTCTCAAGTTACTTTTTTTTTTGTGTTCTCATGCCACCCTTTCAACATTACGCAAGGTCCAGACATGAGGAATTTCCACCAAACAGATCAAGTTTTTAGCCTGAAAGGAAGTTCTGAAATTACTGCAGAAGGCCTGCTGGTACAGGATTTCTGGTACCATTTCACAGGGCATCAAATAGTCCAGATAAGCTTCAGATAAGTACTCTCCATTTTGGGTGCTTATCGTTAACTGCAGATCTTTTGACGTTTGCCCCTCACATGTTTCACGTCTGTGTCCTTTAAACAGAGCTTCTTCCAAATGAGATAATTAAAATTTCTTTGTGTCTTCTCAGAGAACCCATGTGTTCATGTATGATCCCCAGAGGGAAGGCTAAATTAACCCTGCTGCCATTTGTTGAAGTATTACCAAATGACATTATTTATACTAGATTTAGCCATAAGTCCTTATTTCCAGGGGCAGTGTGTCCTAGAATAGTGCAAAAAGGATGTTTTTCTTTCCTTTTATCTTTGAGACACAAATAACATAGACAGCTGCATCTGTTATGTAGGACCTCAGAGAACAATTACCATTGACAAGAAGTTTACAGGCTGAAGTAATGTAAAGGTATTTATTCAAATATCTTTTTCAAAAGTGTAAAGAGCAGATAGCAGATCAAAGATCTCCTTTTCCCCAAAAGTTTTATCTTTCAGTGGAGGTTTTCTAGCTCACCGTTACCTACAGCATTCTTGTCCCCACCACCACCAACCACCCCACCCTTCTTCTGGTATGAAGACGGCAATTCCCTCCAATGCTCTGAAACACAGAGGACTGTCTTTTCTCTGATTTCCTTCCTTCGAACTCTCCCTTCACATTTCAGTGATGTAAAACAGCCAAGATAAGAAATAGCTGTCTCTTCCCAGGAGGAGACGGGACGGATGTGCAATTCTGAAGAACAATTCCTTTTTTCCTACTGCCTTCCTGGGATGGGGGGTAGAGGGGAAGTGAGAAGTAAGTTAACCTCCCTTTTGCCAGATGTGCCAGCTGCTCCTAGCAAAACAGACACAGCAGAGTATGTCAGCACTGTACTGCCCCCTCCCACCCCAAAGGCATAGAATTGTTAAAAAAAGATAGTAACTGGTAATTTTGGTCAAAATACAAGATGAAACAATTTTTGTGTAATGCATCCTATTGCTCTTTCAGCATCTGGCATAAACTGATGTCTTCAGTCGTGTAAGTCATGTTTCATCTGGGACCCCCGTTGCTAGCAACAGATGACTGGAGAGAGTTAAGACTATGATCCCACAGTAAACCCACACTTGTGGTTTTGTACAAAGACTAGTATACTGGGATTTAGGTCTATAGGAGTTGAATAAGTAAATTTTTGCGGAGGGTGAGGGTTTCTGCTTTTGTGAGATTTTACGGTTAGCTTTCTACATGATTTTTATACTACTGCTGTGGCTTAATGAGGAAAACACAACTACTGTTTTCTTAGTTACCTAAAGATCACAAAAACCAGCAGAAGCAGAGAAGACTTTCTCATTTGCCATGGGATCCTCACTCACACAGTAGCAGGAATTCACAGCCAAGAATATCACACTATAAGATGGTGATTGAGTTCTCTAGTATCCAACATGAGGCTCTGTTTCCATGATTAAGGGATACAGTTGGATTTAGTGGGACAACTGAGTTCAAACCTACTAGTCATTTGCACTGGAAGATAATTTTTGGGGAGGAGCGAGAAAAAGCAGGGCATCAGAAAGTCACAAGTATTTATTGGAAATTCATTTCTGTAGATACCTTTTCTTTTGTTCAGTAAATAGGAGAAGGGAAATCTGTAAGGGGATTTTATTATTACCATACCAAGGTCTTCAAGGATTGTTTTTGTCATGCCTGTATTCTTAGTATCTTGCCTACCTGCATCATTGGTGACCTAGACTCCAAAATCTAGGTTGTATATAATAACCCTAGTGGGATGAAGCACTATTCAAATGTGCTGAAGCTGGTGCTCTGCATAAGACTGTGCAGAAGGTATCACCAAGGCCACAAAGTCAGGGTTAATGTTAGTCTGACTGAAATGTACTTTAGGGAGTTCTCAAAATGATCTGGTGACTTAAGTGTTGTACAGAGAGAAGGGAAAAGAGCATGTATGCTTAAGGAAGGTAATTGACATCTGTCAAAAAAGTGTCTGGAGCAACTGAAATACTATACTTGGGCTATCAGAAATGAGAACTTCAGAATAAATACTCTGAATAAACTGTGTGAACAGTTCGTGCCATGAAAACTGGGAGCTGTAGAGAAAAGTGGTCCAACTGTGCTAAAAGATTGTACTTCAGCAGCAAAATTGAAATTGAAACAAAGGTAGCAGCTTGTCTGGGATCTCCTGCTGCTGAGAAGCAGTTGCCTGAGTGAAACCCAACAGTCTGTTCCTCAGAAGACGCAGAAAAGTAAGGAAAAAGAGCCAGAAGAAAAACTATTATCCTTCACAGCTGGAAAACGAATCACATTTGCTTGTGTGTAAGTACACACTAAGGAAATAAAGAGGATGAGATTTGGAGTAAATGCCTCCAAGACTTGTTTTAGCATCCTTTCCAGTTCAGTTAAACAGGTTCCAGGATCTGACAGCTAGGGAAACCCTCTTCTTACCTTTCAGGATATAAAACTGAGGAGACTACAATAAGCAGTACAAGCAGAGAGTGGGAATTTTCTGGGAACCATTGTTCATCTCATTAGATGGAGGAATGAGGTTCTAGCCATGCAGCTTGCAGGCACTGAACAGTGAGTGCTTGGCCCCTCAAGTGCGTGTTTAGTGAGATCCTTCTGCAAACAATGGCTGCTGCTGACAAAGTATGATAGGACTCGAAACCTTGTTACTGACCCAGTATGCATGAGGACTGTTACCTATTTGTGAAAAAGACCTGCCTTTCAAAAATCCACTGGAATACTTTATTAGAGGCTAGAAAAAGAGAACACAGAAGCAAAAATCTAGTGAAGAGACAGCAATGAAGGTATTTTACCATATTTTCATCAGTTCAAGCATTGAGTCTCTTTTATAAAAGTAAATGGTGAGAGAGGATTCTACTGGAAGGGGAAACATAGCAGAGTTCTTCCAGAAACTTACTGCATTTGAAATCTATTGTGCTCGCAAAATAAGGCATGGATATTGACTTTTCCATGATCAGGAAAAACAAGACAAATACGTGATTTTTCATTTACCTTCTGATGCCTGAAAATGAAGCTGTGGCTTTGTGTAGGAGAGCAAAGGGCCCCTGGAGAACAGTCTTGACAGTGGTTGAACCAAACCTGTGGACCAGAGTCCCAATTCCTCAGTCTACATTTTGAGAGTTATTTTCCTCTACCAGGCTTTGGAGTTTAGCTGAGTCTTTTATCTTATGTCAGGTAGAAGCCCCTGGATTTTTATGTTTTAGAGTTTAGGGAGGCCTGATCACTGCTCTAATACGGTGGTACCCTGCCCAAGGGACTGCCAGTCATATTATTGGTCTCTAATCTGAAGATCCATGCCAAGCAGAGGTTGTGAAGTTTCAGGGAATCAAGCAAGGAGATAGAGCTTGAAGTACTTTTTTCTGAGCAATGCTGTGACCCTGTAATGAGATATTTGTGGTCCCAGGTTATTTCCACACTGTTGCTGATAAAGTATTTCTGAGATGCACTCTTGGGCTTTGTGTATTCTGTCTCAAAATAAACATTTTCAGCTGACATCATCTACGAGGAGTTTAATAGAAAGTTGTTTATGTCAAAGCTGAATACATACATCCAGTCTGCTGGTTGCCTCTGCTGGATTTCTAATTCAGAGTTACTCTTCCGGAGTCACCTGGGGTGTACAGCTTATACAGGAAACATGTTCTACGTAAAGCGTCAGTTACCAGTTGCTAAGACCTTTGAGCGTGATGAGCACAGCAGAGTCTGCTCTACCTCTTCTAAGAGTGAAGTTCATCTCATATCTGATGCCGTGAATGATAGGTATACTCCTTATTCTATTCCTGTCTATTTTCTACCCCTTACTTACCCTGTTCAATTCCAGATTTTTGTATATCTGTTTGCAAAAAGATGAGTGTATAATGAAAAAGGATGTGGAAGAGAAGCCAAATGACATCACTTATGTCAGTTTAAAGAAGCTTGATATTTGGTTGTTTATAATCTCGGTATGCTACTTGTTTGGACTGCGATAAGAGTATTTTTGGTGTGGAGACTGAGCCACAAGGCTTATTGCAGTGATGCAGACAGTATTTGTTGGTTAGGGAAATGGACTGGAAGGCAGAAAGGTCTTGGGTCCTAGACCAAGCTGAACCAAGTGACTCATCACGTAACTCTGGGAAAGTGCATTCAACTCAGTTCTGCAACATTGCAGGAATCGGCCCAGCTGCCTGACTGAATCGAAGTAGGTTGAAAGTTACAAGTCAGTGGTTCATATGGGAAAGACAAGCCCTTTTTTCTTCTTGTGGCTAAATGTAAATTCTACATTATCTTCTCCTCAGCCAAGGTTTCGTGGTGTGGATGTAGTAATATTCATAATAGTCAGTTGGGTGTTTTGAAAGAAATTGAACCTTCCCCTCAAAAACCCTTTCCCATCCCTTCCATGAAATTTATAGACAATTGGACATGAAAGATGAAAAAATGTCCAAAGAAAAAAATGGTGATTATTTATTTCTTATTACCAAGGAGAAATTGATTTGGCCTTTCCAGGTTTCAGATTTTGACATCTACAGATTGAAAAGACACAAAATAAACATTGTTCTAAGCTATAGATTTTATCACTTGAGTAGATAAGCAAGTAAACCAGCTTTTTTGGTAGAAGTGGCAATTGAAATATATCATGTGAGTTTTAAGAGCAAGAATTGTAATGCTTATGTTGTTTGAATTTTTCAAGTGTTTCTTATGCACATTGGGACATCTTATTTGCAAAATAAGTTTAAAAAAAAAAAAAAGGAGCTTTTGCAGGTCTCTTCTCTTTTGAAAATATACTAATACATTTTGCTAATCAAAAGCATATGGGTCAGAGATTATCACTAATAACTGTCAGCTTTTATATCCACAATGAAGAGATCTGTCTTTTTTCTGAAAAGCTTTTTTGTGTTTTAGATTGCCTGCCTTGACCCCATTGCAAATAGCAGAACTTTCACAGAGGTCTGCATATGCTCCTGATATGTCAGATCCTCTAATACAACTTCTTTATCTGATATAACCCCTGTAACAATCTTCTTTATCCAAGGCCTTTGTCAGTGGCAAAATTGATGAACTCAGAGCAGAGAGGAAGAGGCTCAGGGAGGAGGTGACGTTTTGAAATCTGAACTGAAAAATGAAATGGGTCAGTAAGAAAGCTAGTTCTCATGGGCTTTTTCTTGACTGAAATAGAAAGGAAATGGTGGGTGTTGCATCTGACCAAGCAGTTAGCAGTAAACACTTCCATCATCAAATGTAGCTCTTTTTTCCAATTTGCAAATCTCTTATCCATTCTTCTTACTTTTAAGGAAATAACAGTCCAGTCCTGAGAAGCAGTTCTGAAAAATTGCGTAGCAAATTTCCACATTTAATATTTCCAGTGCAGCCATTTGTCTAACAGCCAACCCTGAAAACTGAGCCAGGGCTGTAAGAATTATACTGGACTAGACATCCATCAGCATGTAGGATAAAAGCAGCTGGTCATTGTGTGCCATCACTGATAAACCTGTGCAAATCATCCTTTTCAAATCATGCTCACAGTGATAGCTTCATACTTCCAGTTCTTAGCATATATATTTCTGATTGCAAGTTAGTAAATTATTCTACAGGAAGAACTTCAACTCATCTCTCTTTCTCTCTCTGCTATATTTGAGTCTGGAGGCATAACAGGATTTCAAAAGGCCATTAAAAACTGTCACCAACCTCACCCCTCCCGTGGATAAAAAAAGCCACCCTGCCAGGATCGCTGAATGCCTGAGAACCAGGTCAGCAGGTTAAGGCTATAAAGAGCTGTTCTTCAGAGGAAAACTAACTAATTCAATTTATAGATACAGTTCACACATAATCAGACGCTTTTAAGTAATTATAGAAATCATGAAACTGGGACAAAATCTCAGAGGTTATGCTTACATTTCGGGAAGCCCTGGCACCGTTACACTGCACTGAATAAATACAGGCGATACAGCCGTGCAAACAGCTGTACGGCTGGTTTCCATCAGTCCCTTCCCCACACGCAGGGCAAATGCGGTTGCTTTGCTGCTGGTTCAAACGCAAAAATCTTTCCTACACTGCCAGGTTGGTTTGTTCGTTGTGTAATAGGTACAGTTGAGTTTTCAGAAATACTGGATGTGTATTTGGGGTCTAATTGAGCAACTTTCAAGTTTAACCAATCAGTAAGAATAACATGTTCTTAAGTAAGTTTCCTGAGTCTGCCAATTTACGTAGGTGAGTAAACTAGACAGGTCAAATAACTGGCGTGGTTTATAAATAGACTAAAAAAAAATCTCCATATATAGAATAGCATCCAGACTTTCTATTGTTTGAAGCAAATGATATCATTATTTGGATGTCTTTCCAGAACTGAAAAGGACTAGACTTCGGAAACTAAAAGTAGTTAAATATAGAAATTGCTACTTTTAATGAGTGGATGCTGCATTTCATTATTATGCTACTAGAATGTGAACAAATGCTTTTCTGTTCTTAGGGATGGAAAGGGGGGCTTTATTCCAGTAATATAAGTTATTGGACAAAAGCCAAATTCAGATTAAGGGCTGACAGTGTCTTCACTCTTACTCCCTTATGGAAACTATTTTTGATCTGTGCAGTGCATGTAAATGCACTGTGTGTTGGGGTGACTACACTGTCCACTCTCTTGTGTGCCTTGCTTAAGCCTTTAGAATTGTGAAGGTCAAATACAAAATACACAGTGGCTTGCATAAAATAAAATAATAGAATAAAAATTAAAATAGAAACAGTGTAGCTTGTCATCACAGATTTCCTAATAAGTAATTACATCTACTCTGCCAAGTCAGAGAGCTTTCTTTGTCACTGATAAATAGAAAACACTTCTGCCTCCTGCAATACTGATTTTTAAAACCACCTAAGTAGCTTTTGTGGAGATACACTAAATTTCTAGAGATGAGGTGTTGGGAGTAAGGGCTCATGTTAAGGTGCCCCAGCACTCTTCCTCTGAAGACCACCATTATTTTAGATGAGGAATGCCACGTTGGATGCTAGATGGAAGTCTGTTGTCTCATAAGGAAAGATAATAGACTAAAATAATATGCATCTCTAAAAGGACACATTTGCAAAGATAGAATCAAGTTTAACAACAAAACAAACCAAATTTTAATTTACCTCTAGTTTTCCTCTAGCTACTTCAGCACCTTCTACCTTTGTCTCAGATTTAGCTAAAAATTCCCATTTTGAACAAAGAGGCAGTTGATATGAAGTCCCCTAAATTTAGGCATCTACATATTCACAAGATGTCTGAGTTCTCTATATAATCAGGGAAGCCAATGGTCTTGCCTTAACTAACAGTAATAATTAATCTATGTACCTTTGCTTACCTTTCTTAATAGATGTCCTCATTCTTAAGTTGGTAAAACTGAAAATGGAGTGCTCATAGGCAACACTTTAATTGTCCTTCTGTAATCACTGTGGGCCACAGGTGTCAGCTGGTGACCATGTAATGTTTGCCCCTTTATAAGAGGTAAATGATATCTTCAGCTATGGCTGCACACTCTTCAAAAAGCTTCTTTTGGCTGCATCATCACCTCTCTCTTGCTAGTGCATGTTCAAGCCTTAGTTGATGATTGAGGCAAAAACTGTCATTCCTTTAGGCAACCACGTCACTTGCCTGAAATAGAGAGGACATTGTTCTGCCTCCTCTGGATGCAGTTTTGTCCTAGGAAAAGCTCTTTGCATCTTCAGCCTCCTTCATTAGCTTCTGAGAGCTGGAGCACATTCTGGCTGTTTTTTGGAATTCCCTTTCCCATGGCATTACAAATTCTTCAAAAATAAGCAGCAGCAATAAAATTATCTATAGTAGTCACTATTTTTTATTGTTTGATGTTTTAAAATGTTTTCTCTGGATTTTCCCATCTTATATTCTAGTCCCTTTCTTAGGATAACATATGATCATCTCTGTGAGTGCAAAAGAAAAGGCAAAAGGCAGCTGAACCCAGCTTAATCACCTGTAAAATATGAGACCTCCATTCACTGACCTCTTGACAGAAAACGATGTCACAGCATACGCTGCTTGCTCAGACGTGTACTCTTGGCAAACAACCTCATGTTGGCAAGTGGGCAAGACCCCTGGACAGTTATTCAAATATCTATACTGTATATTTAGGCATCTTTTAAGATTTACTCTTTGAGCCTCTTAAAGACTTTTTTTTTTTTCTTTAATGCACACTATATCACAGCAGCTCCTTCTGGATTCCATCTGGTTTGCTGGGTAAATATGTATTTGGATGCAAGCCACAATATTAGAAATGCTTTTATGAAAATGTGAAGGGTAGGTTCACACTTACCATGTCTGGCTTCTGCAGTTGTTACAAGGCAGTGTCTCGAGTCTGTGACAAGAGAACTTTTTAATTTGAAGAGGGGATGGCAAATAGTACCTCAAATAAAGGGAACATGTGGAGCTGTGAAGTTTCACTTTGAAATGAAACCATGCAGCCTTCAAATCAAGGCTGCGTGCCAGAAAGTTCATATAATCAAGAGCCACAAGCCAGCCCATAAGAGGAAAGTCTTTTATAGCTTCACTTCTGAGAGGTACAGAATTCATGTTTCCTGTTGCTGTCTTCAATGTACTTGCTGAGACACACTCAAGAAGACAGCTTTCCATCTGTTGGGGTCTTAGCATCAGAGACTTTGTATTTTTTTGCCCTTTCTTCCCTCACCCCAAACATTGAGCGCAGGCATCCCAGACCCTGGGAGCAGTGCTACTTTTGTATATTCCCACTGTTGTCATTCCCATACCCGCCAGGATTCAGAACCGAAGCAAGCTGCTTGCTTGGCAGCCTGCCTCCCAGTTTTTTCTATACACACCATCACAAGAAGGAGGTGTCATTTGAATCTCCGCACTGGTCAATAATTCATAATTGATTGACACAGGCATTGCGGCATTGCACAGTTCTTAGTGTATTGGCAAGATTGCATTAGGCAGTTGTCAGGAGACCAGCTTTTTTCTTACTATGGCTGGTGTTAAGTCTCTTCATGTTCCTCCTGGGACCAGTTTCCTCCTCCAGGTTTTTCTCATTGAAGGATGTGCAAAATACATGTCTCCCCCTACTTTTGGTGGGAAGTGTAAACATTCATATGATATTGAGGTCACGCACTAAATTATTCCAGTTGCCATGCATTCAGTCTAGAAAAGGTACTGGCTTCCATTCAAATATGAAAGAAAGAATTACTTCTTAGCGAAATAATTCTCAGAACAGTTGGAGAGAGGATCCACACCCACATCTTTTCCTTCCTCTCTGAATGTGCCAATTTATCTCTCCCTTTCCCTTGCCAATTAAGGTCTTCACAGTGGTCTTACTGTCCAGTGCACTAGTAGCTACTGGATTGTGAGCAGGCGGTTTCAGATGGCTGGTTCCTTCTTTGGCATTATAACTGAGGACGGAGCATTTTCCAGACCAAGCCCGATGCTGGGCAGTCCGGACCTCCCCCGCTGAAGTGTTCTCCATACTTGTTTTGAACAGTTATTTATACATGTTTCTAGAGAAATAAGTTTGGCATCCAGGCAACAAAAGTTTTTGACTCTTTAAGAAGTAAAATGCTGGTTTTGAGCAAATGCAACTGTGCTGTCACATTTGAAACCAGAGAAGTTCCTATCTGTCTGGTTCATCAACAACTCCTGCTTTATTTTTTAATTCTTTCTTTTAAAGGAAGCAGAAAATTAATATTTCTAAGTCGGGGCTTTATAAACCAAATTTGAAATTCATGTGAGTTTTGATATCTGAAGGTCAAATGTGGAAACAGAGGTCCATACTGGAAGTGTGAGCTGGGCTGGTCGTGCTGGTGGTGACATGGAGCACTGCCTCGTAGGCATGCCAGGAATCCCCTTGGGACTTCCAGGCTGAAGTCTCACGTGAAGCATCCAAATGTGCTCCTGGTTGCCACACTGCAGAAGCATGCAATATGTCAGCACCCACAGTTGTAGCTCAGCTTTTCAGCAGGCTGCCAGACCTTCTAAAACCTCTCTCGGTGAAACTTAGACAGCTCGGAGGGGCTGCTGTGATTGATGGAGAGAACATGATGGGGCTTGTCAGGACAAAAGTTAATGCACAACTGCAACCTACAAAATTATCAAAGAAAATGTCAGTGTGCAGAGTCTTGATTCCTGGTTGCAATATTTTTGTTATAATTTCCTTGTTGGATTTTTTGTTGGGTTTTTTTGGGTTTGGTTTTTTTTTGTTTTTTTTTGGTTGTTTTTTTTTTTTTGAGCTGCATGTAAGGAAATGGCTTATATTTCCTGATCTTTCTGTACTCACAGAACTGTACTTTGAGGTCTGTCCTCTGCTTGCCTTTGTTCTTTGTCAGAATACCAGCCCTTGAAGTGAAGGTACTTGAATAGGCATACAGAGATAACGATTACACAAATGTGGCTAAGATTAGTAATAAATAAATCATTTATGTGCAGACAAGTTTAAAGGCAACTGCATATATGTTTCTGTTTTTTTTGAGAACTGGGCTGAAAGAAACTGCAATTTAAGCTGCATTTAAGTCAGAAGCAGAACCCCATGAAGTCTCAGAAGAGAAGTTGTCTTTTGTTGGCTGAAGTTGTACTAACACATGTAATATCTTTGGGGGACAAAAAAAAAAAGGAAGCAAGAGTGTAAGATTTTGTGCTGGGACACCTACATTTTATACTTGCTGTTTCACATGCATAAAAGCAGTACTCACATTCCTTGAACCATCAATCTTATATTCATTCCAGTATTAAAAGGAGAGTTGGAAAAGTCCCTCTTCTCCCTTTCAGTTTCTTACTTTCAGCATTCCCTTTCTTCATCTATTCCAGCCCAGTTCATGGCCTGCTGGTTGGAGCTTTCCCAGGGGCAGGTGCATATTTGATTTTCTCCGTCAGAGAACTGCAATTAGGTCTCCTATTTCCTAAGAGACCGTGCTGACTGCTGTGCTATTGTGTGCAATGAATGGGCCAGAGTAAAGCTGTTCTGCTCAGTCTTCCTCTACCCCATCATCTTCCCCAGCTCTATTTTAAAAATAAAAGAACTGTAACCACATTTTCCAGTAGGTCAGGCTCTACGAGCTAGACATACTCATATGGGCCCCCGTGGAGATGTCTAAGCTGGTAAATGAAATAGGGCAGAGAGTGAACTGCAGATACTCATCTATTCTGGATTGCTCTGTCCTGGTCTCTGCAAGATCTCTGCTCTAAAGCTGACTAGCTCTAAACACTGTGCACCTAACCATATCTGGACCTCTTGCCCACAGATCTGGGGGTCTGTCTCCAGCCTTTCAGGTGTGGTAGTTTCTGCCTGATTTTCAGATCCCAAAGCAGGTCGGCTGGAACCCACATGGCTGGGGTGGCACATTCTTTTATGCATGACCAGAAACTGCCCTCCTGCCAGCAGGAAGAGGAGATGGACAGGATGTTTTGGTGCCTCCAGGATGAAGTGGAAGCTTTGTAGAGGGATCTTACTCCACAAATCCATCTCTCCTCCTTTAGACTGGAGTTGTCAGACATAATTTAGGATGTTTGCTGATTAAAGAACACACCTCTAAGAACCTAATAATACTTTAATTGGCAAAGTATCACGCCACTGTAGTATTAGTTCATGGCTACCTCACTGCAAAAACCACCGAATTACAATTCTGTTGGCTATTGTTAGTATTAGAATTTATACAAAATTACTATAAGGAAATCTTACAAATCACTCAAAAGGGCTATTGAGTTGCAATTCTATTGTCTTCCCTCCTGCAGCTGGTGTTTAGGAGTAAGCCTATCCTTCCTTACAAGTTTACCTCTTCCTACTCTTCACTCCCACAGCAGGTCTTTTGGGGACATGACTGGTGGAGAGAACTGTGAGCTCTTCTAAGGGGTCTCACAGTGAGCTTGTGCCCACAGGTCAGCATCACTGCTGACTGCAGACATCCATGCTCTTGCTCTTAGTGTATCCTCACCGTCTTCATTCTTCATCTAATTGTATATCCTCTTTTTTCTTTTCCACCTTATTACCACCTTTGCATCTCCTTTTCTCTGCCTATACTCTTCCTAAATGAACAACCTACTGCTAGGTACTTTTTCCTCAATGGTTCCAATGTTGTTAAATTTGTTGTTTCTGACACCACTACCTAGGGAATTTTGGCTTGATATTCTGTTATAATTACAGTTGGCTAAATGAGACAGCCTTGCCTCCAAAGGCTGCCTTCTGACCCCGTGGTTCATGTTGGTTACATTTAATTTACATAAAATATTTTTTAACAGAATTTTCATACTTTGGCCTTGACTCTCCAGCTTAATTCTAATTAAGCAATGCCTCACCTTACACATGGAGAGCTTGCATAGCACTGCAATGGTATAACCTGTTCTGTGTTTGCACCGTATGCCTGCTCTTAAATAGTTTTGCTCACATTTGGTGTTCCCATCAGAGGCCACAGCTGGCTCTGAGAATGAGATTTGGACACTTAGCACAGGATTCATCTCACCTGAAACAGGACACTTTTAACTGTAGACACATCTCAACCCTAGGCTACCTTTCTAATCCCCTCCTTCTTCTAGAGTGGGATTTATCTCAGATGCGTGAAATAGTTCTGATGAGATTCTCTGAATGGTCTATCACAGCAGGCCAAATGTTCTGCCTGCATCGCGGAAATCTCAGATTATGTAAACCCTATTTCTAGATTCTGCCTAGATTCTGGACTTTTTAATGAGTAGTGGGTTTCAGGATCATCCAAAATACAAGCAAGACATGGAATTGAAGGTTTTCTCAGACAATTTCAGAGTTGGGGCTGTTGCCATCCTTCCAGTTTGGTTGCACAGATTCTAGAATGTCATTCTGCTGCAAATGCAGTTTTCACCCTTTAACTGCATATTGAGCAAATTGACAGATTCATTCCCTGTTTGTAGACTTCTGCAGTGGATGGATGTCTCCATGTAAGCAAGTCATTTCCACCCACATTTACCATTAAGAGAGAGCCGTAGACACTTTCTGGGAGAGATGTAGCTGATCAGTTTATGGTCCAGTACCAGGATGGGGTGAATTGTATCCTAGGATGGATTGTTTTCCCCACTGACCAAAAAGCTATTCCAGGCACCTGTCTCAGGTCAAGAGAACTACATTTGGATGTCACCATTGGTATTATATTCCCATAAATCTGTTTTCCTTAGGAAATAAATACTTGTGGTACTTTAAAACTGCATTGTCCATCACTAAATTTTAAACCAGGCTTTTTGCATTCTAATTATTGACTGATATGTGTTTGTTTGATTTTCCTTCATCTCAGTTGTGTGGCCATGTGTGTAATAGTTTTTGACAAAGTTTTACAAGGATCCTTAACAGATTTATTTCTTAACATTAAAAAACTTTTAAGCCATAATGTTTTATATTGTAATTTCCCAGTAATGTCAGATTAAACAACAGTGCAATGATCTGCCTTCAAGAAATTATAAACATTCATAGATAATACATTAGAAAATGCTATATGTGACTAAAAGCTTCCAGAGTCATCCCACTAGCAGTCAAGAAGTGGAAATTAAGCAATGAGGAGAGGCCAAATGTTATCCAGAAGAGAGACATTAATGCTGGTCTCAAATGTTTTCCCATTATGTTTCCTACCTTTGGAGAATTCTTCCAGATTTTTCTCTTCATTATCTGAAGAATCTATGTGCATAAAAGGACATAAAATGAGAAAATTAAAAAAAAAAACAAAAACAAAAACAAAAACAAAAAGAAAAAAAAAAAAAAAAAAAAAAAAAAAAAAAAAAAAAAAAAAAAAAAAAAAAAAAAAAAAAAAAAAAAAAAAAAAAAAAAAAAAAAAAAAAAAAAACAAAAAGCTTCCTAAAATTGTGGAAGAAAACAATTGTGTCCCTACATTAGCTGATGGTATTGTTACAGCATACAAACTAAAATGTTGGATGGTGGATAGTACACAAACAATAGACCTTGAAATTCTTCCAGTTGAAATAAGTATTAGCAGCCTCTTTTTTTTTTTTTTTTTAAAGTGCACAAATATCTTACCATAGTTCTGATTCATACTCTATTTTCTCCTTAGCAACAGTTTACCAAATTTAGAGTCACTCTTCTAATTAAGAAAGAAATAAAGTTATTGTTCTCCTTGTTGTTTTCTCAGTAGGCGTAATTGAAAACTCACGTGAGAAAATTACTATATCTGTCAGTCTGTTACTGTTAGGCTGGGATATACTGTTATTTACAACTCCAAACAAAGCAGTTCTCTAAAAGTTCAGAATTTATTCTTATTAGTGGCAGCACTACTTAGCACACTGCTCCTCAATGAAGACCTGCATCCTGCAGAGGAGTAAGTTCACACAGGCCATAAATCTGTATGGCGTCCATAAAAATGAATAGAATCGTTACTAATTTCTGACAAGGAATTGAGAGAAAAACTCTGTGAAGTGAGGGATCCTGAGAAAGAGATGCACGTTACATTTGCAAATAGGTAAGTTAATAAGAAAAACACCCCACGGATGTAGTGGGTTTGTGACCATCCAGCTATTTAAAAAATGGACCAACCTGAGCAAGCTGCTGGAGTTTATAAAACAGGATTGGCTTATTATTTCCTCTAAACAATAGCCTAAACATAAAGCAGAGTTCATAACATGACGTAGAGCACTGTTACGTCTGTGAAATAATTTCCTGAGTCAAACACCTAACCTTTAAATAACTCAGGGCATGGTTTCAGTTCTGTTTCTTTTCAGGACCTCTTTTATCAGTATGAAAAGTCTTTTTGTTTCATTAAATGTGAAAATTAAATATAAATCTGAAACAAAAGTATTCTAATATGTAAAAATAGGTAAGAGACAGAATGGAACCCTCTCAGGACAAGCATAAGAACTTGGTTTGGGAACTTTGTATTACTGTTTGTCATAAGATTAAGAGCCTGTTGTACAAATACAACCTAAGGAGGATGTATACAATGTCTGGTACCTGATCCACAACTTTTATTCATTTGGCTCCCTGGGAAGAATCCAAAGCCTAGAGCTGTGTTTTTAGGTTCTTGTTAGTCTAACGGCAAGGATGGGTACCTGAGAAATGTGACTCAGCAATCCCAGGTATTGAGTAGGGGATTGCTTAGAGCTACGTGAAAAATGCTGAGCATCGCAATGTTAGTCCCTCACTGTGTTTTAGCTCCTTGAGTCAGGGCTAGAGGCAGGAATGGCAGCATCACTGCCTATTTAAGCAACAGCATAGCAGTTCTGAGCCCCCATCTTCTTTTGATAGCTTGTTGATAACCCTGTCACTTCCCCTCCAAGAGATTACGTGCTCAAGCTATGAAGGAGGCAGGAAAGGTGAAGGAACCATTTGTGCTGCTGCAGAGCAATGAAGGATTCAGGATTCTTCCAGATAGCAGGGGAGCAAGTGACATGGAGCCTGATTCTGTATGCTACAGCTGGGGTACCTTGAGCTTTTATCTAAGAAGCAGTGCCTGTGAAAATTAGCAGCTGCCCTGAATAAGGGGCTCTGGTTCCAAATGTCCTTCCTTTAACCACTAGACTTCAGTCCTTCTCTCTTTTTCTTCTAGCTATTTAATTATTTGCTGTGGGACAAACCAGGATTGGAAATAGCAATAAGAAATCCCTTCCTCTGTTCCCGGTGGCCTGTCCGGCCACTTTCAACAGTTCTAAACCCTGGGTTTAGGTGGGCTATAGGCTGGTCTTCACAGTATTCCTAATTATTAAGTTACAGTTATAAAAGTCACACCATAGCATGCACAGCATCTATCCTGTTCAGGTTTCTGAATAAGAGTGGCTGTGACTGCGGCATTTCACGCAGGCAGTGTATGGTAGGTGTAATCTGAACTGGCCTGCCTGTTGAAGTCCATCCAAGAATTTGCATGGAGTGGTGCATATTTTGTCATCCATATATTTGCAGCCCACGCTAAGGTGGTCCTGGACAGACAGGCCAGATGCAACTGTGGCCATCTGCTTATTCTAGGTGTGACTTCTAGGTCATAGTGGTTGGCTTCTGGCAAGTTTTGTGAGCCTCCAGAATAGGCAGCCATTGAAGAAGAGAGGAAGAAGTTCGGCTTCTGATTTTGAACATGATACCTACGTCTTCCTTTATGTCCACCCATAAATATTTTAAAATATAGCAACGATTTAGAGCACGCATAGGAGGATGTGATGCATTGTGACCTAGGACTTAGTCGGTGTCACTGAAGAATCCGAGCAGCTGTGCTTCTGTGATACGATATCTGTTGCATGTGTCAAAAGGATGTGTGAGATATTGCTCAGCATGGAGCTGCATTGTTTTGAAAACGTGGAGGGAAATTAATAGAGTAGCATTATATTTCTTGATGCTGATCTCCAAGAACTGGAAAGCCACTCACTGCTGCTTCTCAGCACAAACTGAAAGGTTTCAACTGAACATCGGAGGTCTGATCCTGGTCTTCACCTGGGCAAGTTCCCAGCGAGTCTTCTAAGCAAAGCTTGCTGTGCTGTGCCAGGTATTGTAGCTGATACCTTCTAAAAATTTGTTTTATGTGTGTTCTGGTTTGCAGGGTGGAAAGAAATACACAGGACCATGTGGAGGAAGAGACTGCAGTGGAGGATGTCAGTGTTTCCCTGAAAAAGGAAGCCGTGTAAGTAACAATTTTTCCCATAAAATGTTCTTGATGGTATCAGTTCAATGCTGCTTGCTATATGTGGACTTGGATCAGACTGCTAAGAGTATTCAAACAATTATTCTTTTTCAGGAAAAGTTATTGTTGTTTCATCTTACTTCCTCAAGAGCTTCTAGATTTGAATAATTACTTTGCTATGAAATGTAGCTGGTTCTTCTCTCAAAGATCACGGCCAAAGGACCTGACAACTATGATGAGCTGACCAGATCAGAATTTTACGGACACTGTGTGCTAAAGCATCACTGGATTGTGTGACAGTGATAAGTGAATATGGACAAAATCACTCAGTAACGTTCTGGAAGTCTTTTCAAGGAAATAGTATCTGATTAAAAGATACCTCATGCATGTGATTTCCATTAAAGCAGAAGGGACCCAGGCCTGCAAAACCTGAAATCCCTGTTGGAAGGGAACCACTTGGGACTTCTGGCATTAGGGTGTTGCTGATAGTCTGTTCTTTGTTTTGGGGAGTAGTGCGAAATGAGAGAGGAAGGGAGATGGGGCGGAGGGAATTAGCCACCTACCACAAAGAGCTCTAAGAAATAGAGCAGTTCCTATCCCATATGGCTTGGAGCCCTGGCTGGCAGGATCCTGTACAGCTTGGTCTTCTGCAGCTGAGACAGTGACTCAGCCTTTTCCATCCACCCATCTCTAAGAATAAGTCAGGCAAGAGATGCAGCAGGTCATATGCTCTTTCTGCTATCACAAACCTTTAGTTCTCTGCCTTCCCTCCACACAGCAGGCTGTCAATCCCAGTTCCTGTTGCATTCCTCAAGCTTGACTCCATGTCTGAGTGGAGGAAGAGGTGGTAGGAAAGTCACAGTGTAGGTGGGAGGCTAGGAACACTCTTGTTTACAGCAGAAGTCCTGATGTCTCTGTGGAGGTCAGATGATCCTGGGGTTACCATGCCATGAGGACTGTAATGGTTATACTAGCATCCCTGACCATGGTCTGTTTGCGGTCTGCTTTCCATTACAATAACCTAATGGCAAACTGATGAAGCTGAGGACAAACAAGACCTCCCCTGAGACACAGCTTCTGGTGGGGCTCTCTCCAGCTGTTACTGCCTTACCCATATCAACCAGCACATGCAGTTTGCGAGTGGCCTCCTGCCACTTCCCTGCAAGGGCACTGGAAGGCAAAAACTGATGCCATTTGAAACAGCTTCAACTATCACATCACTATGTCTTTTTTCAGTGTAATTTTTTTTTGTTGTTCTGAAAGCAAAGCATGGATGTACTTGTTCTCCCTCCACTAGAGTTTGTGAAAGTAGGGATCTGTCAAAAAACTACCAACTTCTGTGACTGACATATTTTTCATGTTCCTTATTGACTGAATGACCCTTAATTTCAAGTTGCCAAGTCTGCAAGAGAAAAGAGGTATCTAAACAACATTAATTGCATGGGTTAGAAAAGCTGAAAATCTCAAATTACCAAAGTAGAGAATCTGTCAGGTGCCACTGATGAGATGCTTCCTGGGAGTTGCTTAGTATCTAGATTGGGAGATAAGGCAGCTTTTATGTACTCATTTGGCACTCTCACTCTGATTTAGCTCAGGGAAGTATGTAACCCCAATAACTAATCACCCTGGCCTCCCTTTAAATAGACTCTAAAAAAGGGAGGAGGTCACAAGACATGGATTATATTTTGCTACTGTGGTTAATTGTCAAAGATGTGCAGGATTAGTGGGGAAAGTGATTTAAAGAATGTTATAACATTTTAAAAATTGTATTTTAACTCCCTGAAATTATATACCTCATTCTGAGTCGGCATACGCTGCGTATATTTTGTGTCTGCTGGTCTCTTCAGATGTCACAACCTCTGTTAAACATCTGGTTTAAGGAACAAGAATGGCCTTTAGAGACTAGCCAAATTTGGCATAGCTTCTGGTCTCATGCTAATCCTCAATGGGAATATTTATTTTCACGAAACCTCTGTATAATCTGGCACGACGCACATTTTCTGTTTGAGGTGACTCATTACATGCACAATAGACATATTGCGTGTTTGCACTTGTAAGAACGCCTGAAGCAGTCTGTCAGACCCTGCTTCTGCAGTCACTCTCCATGTCAGGGCAACAGAGCTGTCGCTTGCAGGGCATCTGGAACTCGGGTGGGAGCAGCTGGAAATTCACCTTCCGTTCATGACAGGTCTCTCAAAATCAGGCAAACAAAAGCACTTGCTTTGGATTGCTGCTACTGGACGCATTTCAGAAGCTGTTGAATGAAGTAAATTCATTGGAGCAGAAATAAAATTGCAAACTGTGAATGCAGGAAAGGTCTGAAAAAGTGCCTACTTTTACTTGTATGCGCTTCTACTTCATTTTCTGTCATCGTTGCAGTTACAGACTTAAGGTACGGCATATTTAATGTTGTCTTAATTAAATTAAGACAACAAATAAAGGGAAGCATCTGTAAAATCATTAAATATTTTTCCTTTAGTCCAGGAAGTCTGTTTCATTCAAACCAGAATTTCAATACCATATCAGTGATTCCCTTTTCTCCTTTCCCTCTTATCCAGCCCCTTAGGTACATCTTACAGTATTTTCTCCACAGGTAGTTTCAGAAGAAGATGTTTTGTTGTCATAATTTAATGTTGTCTAAAGGCCATGGCTTTTGTTTTTAAGAAGACGTTTTTTTACAAAATGTGCTGGCTGATGTCTTCTGGGGGCTGTGTGCTAGAGGCAGAGAGGCACCATCTAGATGTGTGAGGATTCGGCCAGGCTTCGGTGATTTGTAGCAGATCTCCAGACGCAGGGCAGCTGGAGTTGTCCCTGTGCTTCCATCTACACTGCTTTTAGTTCAGGACTGGTAAGGTTAGGTACAAAGGCACGGGAAAGTTGAGTCCTGTTATATAAGGACAGTTTCTAGGGACAGAAGGCCACCTAACACACAGTAGTGCATGCACCTCGCAGGCCTGCCGGAAAGAGCTATGTGTTTTTAGTTTTTCCTCCACTATTTTTTGGCTGGGCTCAGCCCTGCAGCTTTCCCCGGGCTCAGACACAGCTTGGCAAAATCCAGTGGGGACAGGAAAATGAAACAGCAGGAGCTTTGTCTGCCCACTGTGTTGGTGGGGGAGCTGCTGGAGTAAGGCAAAGGCAGTGGCTAACCTGCCCCTCCCGCCTCTCATCAGACCTGCTCAAGGGAATGTGAGGACACCTGCAAAAGGCACTTTCTGCCTCATTCCCAGGGGCAAAACAGGTCAAACACAAACATTCAGAGAATCGTAGGACATTGCTGATAACCACATTTGCAATTCACAGAAATGCTGAGCTGTTGCTCAGAGAAGTTCCTCTAAAGGAATGTCTTTCTTGGGCCACGCACAAACCTCTTGAAGTTCCCACCTCCTGTCTTGCTTTTGATTTCACACCTTCAGAGGAAAAAGAGTAAAGGGACCTTCATCCATAAGCTGGCTTTTTTTCCAGTGCCTAATGACACTCTAGTCTTTCTTCTTTCTCACTGCGGCCTCATTATTTTACTTTAAGTTAGGTGCATATTTACTGTTAGCTGGATATGAATATCCAGTCTATCTAACCGTGCCTTACAGCTACTGGTGGTTGGAGCTGGGACCGCAGGACGCAAGCTTGGGGACCAGCCTCACCCTGCTCTCCCCTTCTCACAGCTGGCAAAAACCTCTGAAGAGCACCAAGGGTGTCCAAATCCATACAAAAAGAAACCACATTATAAGCCTCAGTGGAAGGCACAAGATGAAAAGGGAGAGGAGAGACGAGACTCATCTTCTCCCTAAGATGTGACAGACTCATCTACTTATTTTCTTCCAAGAAAACTTCTGCTAAAAAAACATCCTCTCCTGAAGCTACATGTGGAGAAAATACTGTAAGGAGTACCTAAGGGCCTGGACAAGAGGGAATGGAGAAAAGGGAATCACTGATATGGTATTGAAGTTCTGGTTTGAATGAAACAGGCTTCCTGGACTAAAGGAAAAAAACAACAAACCAAACCCTGCTGGTTTCTTTCTTTTTCTTCTAGATTTCTATTGCAACTCCTAAAATGTTGAGATTTACGGGTTTTTGCAAACCATATATTGGGCAGAGTACAATATATGCACCTTCAACATTTGTTAAACATTAATGCACTTATGTAGGAAACAATAACTCCTTTCAGCACAATGGCCAACTGTTTGACCTATTGAAGTTCATAATCAACCTCACTTCATAACTGGCCTGGAGGGCTTTGTAGAAAGTGGAAGTGAGTAGAACTTTTTGATCTTTCTATAGAGTGAGAAAATGCACTTTACTGAAATCCCACTTTGTACTTTGCGCCTGAGTCAAGCAGCTAACAGTGCTTGAGCTGTTTAGCCATTGTTTTTGCAAGGGGCTGGAATAATGGGAGCTGTGAAACGAAAAGACAACTTAGTGTCCTGCCATAAAGCCGGCTTTTGGGGAATGCTTAAACTTTCCTTTTTAACCAAGACTGACATGAGAGTTCACTGTATCTCCTTTACAGACATCTGTTATATTGCTTTCACTAATGCAATGGCCAAGGGTAAGCTATTACCAGTTCACCTATAATCACTTCTGATTGTTTATGGGTAAACAATTGTACAATTGTGAAATCTAGTGCCTGACCTTTACTTACAAGCATTTTCCATACAAATTTAAATCTTTACACATAGACTAGATCTAGTAGATGTTTTTTCTCCGTAATTTAAAAAACTGCAACAAAATACAATGCTTGTCCTAAAGTCAATGCCATCCTTATATCCTAGGGAAACGTTTAAATCCAGTAAAATAATTTTATCAACTGTTAGTGTAATTCTTGAACATCACATAACTGGCTTCTAAGCTGGCATAGTGGCAGTAGCTCCTTTATAACTCTTTGTGAGCATAAGTTGACAGAGCTAATGAAACCTGATAATTTACTCTATTTTTACAAAATAGGAACATAAGAAGTATCTTCTCAGACTAGACCAGTAATTCATCTAGCCCACTATTTCATCTAGTCCCCAACAGTGGCAGTAGGAGATGCTATTTATGGGGAGCACAGAGGTCTGGCAACTATCTGCTGTCCATTTCCCATGCACCCAAGATCACCCTGTTTATATGATCCTTCAGTGTTTCTCTGAATTTGTCTAATACTTTTTTTTGTAGTTGCTGTAACTGTGTGTCTTCACAACATTCAGTGGCACCAAGGAGTTCATTACTCAAATGATATAAAATTACTCTCTGATCTGTTCTTATCCAACCTCCCTCTGGTTTAATCAAGTACACCCTATGTCACAGAATCACAGAATCACCTAGGTTGGAAGGGACCTTTTAAGATCATCTAGTCCA
>VZRU01015443.1:124138-171231 GCA_013398155.1 Pedionomus torquatus | reverse complement strand
TCTCCAGCCATTCTTCCCCAAGCCTGTAGCGCTGCCTGGGGTTGTCACCCAGTCCAGGTCATTCATAAGACCTGCCTTATCAATTTTATCTACTACTTCCTTTATATTTACCTGAAATTAATCTGGCTCAAAGAATAGCTTGCATTTGGGACCTTCTTAAACACCTCCAGCAGTAAAGACGTGCAGAGAATTCTGCTTTGGCTTTATTGTCCTCAAGTGCCTTTGGCATGTGGTGCTGCTGTTTTCCTTGATGGCTTCTTGCTTTTCTTTAAACGACTTTTTGTTTATCATCAAGTATCAGCTTGATGATCTTCTGCAAGATATTTATATTCTTTTTTAGCCACCCTAGTTGCCATTTACTCTTGATGTGTTTTTTATGGGCTCTCCTTTTAGTTTCAGCAATTTTTTAAATGCTAACCTTTTTCCCTACAATAGCCTCCTTTTAATGAGGAGCTTTTTTAATGAGCTGTGCAGGGGTTTTATTGGACGGTTTTACTTTCTTTTTGCTATGTGACACGTAGTTTACTGGGACTTTTAATACAGTGTTTTTGAAAAGCCTCCAGGTTGCTTTAGGCTTCTTGCCTTTTTGACTGCTTTTTTAGGTTTTTACTATTTTTGTGATTTTTATGTATTTCCCCTTCTTGAAATTGGATATCTGTGTGATGTATTTGTTTGACTTATTCCATGCCACTACAGCATTAAGTTCAGTTACATTGTGAAACTCTGGCAGGGCAGTTCTCCCGCTAGTACCTCTTGAAGCACATCTGGTGCAGCACTTGAGGCTAAACCCAGAGCAGCATCCTTTCTTATGGGCCACAGGGCTCACCACACTAAGAAGCAGTCAGTTGCTGTGTCAAAAAAATTTATCTCTTTCTCTCACCTGGATGAGGCATTGTGCCTAACAGCACGTTGGCTGTTGGAATTTGCCAGTATTGCTACCTGAGCTAGTTGCAGCTTCTCTAATTTCACTGAGTATTTCATGATCAGTGTCTTTAACAGGTGAGTCCTAAGTACAAACCAAGTCCTACCTTTCTGTTACTTCCACCCTTAAGGACTCCCTAATGCTCTCCTCTGCCCTCAGTATTTTTTTCTGTTACACTTTGGTTTAGTCTTTAAATGCTGTGCCACTGCTCTGGCTGTATCTTGTTTTCTGTCACTCCTGTAAAGCAGACATCTTGGCAACTCTGTGTGCTGCTGATTATCCTCCTTTCACCAGCATGAGATGCCTGTTATATCAGGATTGTCATTTGTTGCCAAGCAGTGTAATTCCATAATCCCATTTTTTAGATCTCTAGTATTGCAGTAGAAGCACTTACAAATTTTGCCAGTTCTCTGTTGCAAGCACCACTCAAGTAGCATTATAAATGATGTTATTTACCTTCACTATTTATTGCACTTAAGCTGTTCATTTTGTCCTTGCCTTTTCAGGAATGTATCAAACAGTAGCCTTGTCTCCCTCACAAGTTCATTCAGTCTGAACCAGGTGCTCTACCATGGCTCCCTGTCTTCTAACTGTTTCTAGTTTAACTGTTTCTTTGTGAACTTTTTTAATTTTCAGTAATAGTAGCCTCATTCTATTCTGACTGAAGTCCAGTCCATTCCTCCTGTGCAGGTCTCTCTTGTTCCAAGGAGGTTACAATGTCTCCAGTCTCCCACAGAGCAGCCTAGGGCATCCCTACTCTGCTTTCCCTCCTCAGTGGTATAACAAACAGGTTGTGACCACTGGGTTCCTTCCTTCAACCAGACTAAATAACTACTTGGACATCTTGTGGGCTCTGCTACCTTTGCAATCAGCAGGCCTTTCAGTTCTCTCAGCTGTCTCAAATACAGCTATCTGTGTCAAATAATCAAATCTCCCACTACCATCACCTGCTTTTTCCTCTCCTGAAAGATTCACTCTTCTCCAGGAGCATCCTCACACCAATCAGCTTGAGATTAGAGTTCAGCAGAGATTTGACACCTTGTTCCAAGCTTTTTATCCACCTTCTCTCAAACTGACATCTTCTAAATAACTGTTTAGTCAACATCAGTTATTTTATTTTGAGAGACCATAGCAAAGATGGGACTGCACCATCACATTCGGGCAGGCCTTGCCTCTGGACCTATTTCTCTCCAGCTCCAACCCCTGTTGCCTCTAGAGAGCAAATGCAGGACTTCTGCTAGGACCCAGGGCTGCACACACAAAACCTGCCTCTTGGACCAGCGAGAACACACTTTGCATTCTCTCTGCCACAAACTGAGTGGTCTCTGTTCTGTTGCTCAGCTTCTGCCTGCATCTTGAGCTTACAATTTGTTTGAAATTTTATATTAGCATTACTTCTCCTTTCAGAGGTGAATAGGTTTGCTTTTCTCTTTCCCTGCTCTTCCCAAGTTAAGCTAAGTAGCAACAATGAGGATCTGGCCTCACTGAGAGGAATCATGAGGAGAAGGCAAGCTGACCTAAGCCTCTGTATACAGGCTGATGCAAGCTCCTTTGATGTGCAAGCTCCTCTATTGTAAGGGTCGAGGAACCACCTTACCAATCACCCTTCAGACATTTCCAGGAAGCCTCTCAACAAACACCCAAACATGAATCCACCACCAGAAGAAACCCCACTGATCAGGCAAGCCAAAAATCCACAAAGCTTACGTGCCTTTCAGTGGCCTGCCTTCACTTGTCTTTCTTCTTTTTTTTCCTCACATTCCAGAGATAGAAATGGTTTGAAAAATGTCCTGTTTGCTTTCCAGTGTTTGCTATATACAGAGCTTTGGGAGTGAATTTGATTATGTCTCTTCTGAAGTATTGTCAGATTCTGCACTAGAATGGATATGAAGTACAAAAAAAAGATGCTTCCAAATTTCAATTGCTTCATAGGCCAAGGTTAAATCTCTGGAAACTTCATGGAGGGGAACCTTCCCTCAAAGGGGAGGTATTTATAATGGTGGCAAATTTAAAAGCCAAATACCTATAGTACCAATAAGTATGGACAGGAAGGCACACTTCACTATTTCGATATTGTAATCAAGTCTGGTATGGTACAGTGAGATTTAATTTTCATTTTTTCTCTAGCCAAGGTAATAGTGGAGAGCAGCTTACTGGTGACTGCAAAAGTTAGGAAGAGATTTACCATGAAAAAGTGTTTAACTGTGCATCTAAATTCTGTGTACAGATACAAGAGTAACAGTTCCCTTTACACATGCATTTGAGGGTACATTTTCAAATGCATGCTTTTGTTTCTGATTATTATTTCACAACACTGCCTTACAAGGCCTTGCCAATATACATCAATCCCTAAGGTCTTGATATTATTCCACAGACATCTAGACCTTGGTCTTCAGGCTTAATTGTGTGAACTGCTAGCAGTAAATAGGCCCATAATCTTTAGAGGTAGCTACCAAAGGGAGGCAGGATAAAGGTTGGCTTGATAGAACTTGAACTTGAGTCAGTCTGAAACTTAATGCCTAGATCATGACCTAACGTTTTATTTAGTGAAAATTGCTTAACCTGGGCTACGTTGGCTATCAATCAACTGTGTAGCTGGATGCTCATGTTGGTTGCTAATTGCTGTTCTTTAGTACATTTGTCCTGACATTTTTTTGAGTGAAATATGCATGTTTCCTTTTTTTAAAAAACTGTGTTTATACATGTTTAATCAACATCAGAGATCTTTTTGAAGTGGTGGACAGATGCTAGATAACTTTCCCATGAGCAAGAAGCAGTGAATCCTTCCATATATGCATTCTAGACAAAATCTGAGATTTGAGAAGTCAGTGAAAGGTTTTCCTCAGAATCGCTTTCAAATGAAAAATGTAAAATATGTAAGAAAAGGCAGGGTGTTTTGTTCCAATACATGCAGGAATGTGATTAAATTTTCACCCCAAAATCACATTTTCATTTGTAAATGTTCAAAGTGTTGTAAAGGTTGTTTGAAAATATGCTTACTGACCAAAATATTTTTTCCCTCCTTTTAATTCTTTTGTTGTTTTGCAAAGCATTTCTGCCTCAAACCAATATGAAACATTTTTTGATTCCATAAGTAACCTTTTAAAAATCTATTTATTTGTTTTCTGAAGTATTGTTAGGCCCATCCCACTCTAAGGCACTCCCTGACTTTTGCTCCAGCCCCAAAAGCAAAATTCCTTCAAAATCTTTTCAAATCAACTGTACAGGAGAAAAAGAATGATACTTAAGTGAAAGGTAGTCAAAAGAGCACATCCACTTTTTCACTTCCATTTTCAATTTCATCTTTTAAAACTTCGTCAGATGGACATACATTATCTCCAGCAAAATAAGTACAAGTATACAGCATTCATGCAGATACTGTACTTGCTCTCTAAAGTCGTTGACCTAGGTTAGATCTGTGCAGATACTTCTCCTATAAGCCTATATCAAAAACTTTTGTAATCTTAGCTGATGTGACCAGAGAACAATTCAACAGCATTGGACAAAACTCAAGAATTCGTGTAATTAATCAAAATTAATACCAAGGTTGTAGTTTAAACAAAACTATGACTGAAGTAAATGTGCTGCATTAACTCTGTTGTAATGCAGATTTAGCTCTTCTGTTTGAAATGACACCATTTGATGCCTTTTACATTACCTCTGGTGATTTATGTACTTGTTACAATCAGATAAGAAAACAAATCTTACAGCAGTATGCTATTAAATTGAGAAGTTATTTCACTGGAACTTTATAAGTATATTTTGAGGGCAGTATTTTTTAGAGTGCGTTTGGCCATCACCAATTTGAATGAGAGATGGAGAAAAAAACATATGGGAAATCACAGTAAGGAACAAAGAACCATTTTATTGCAGAAGATAAAAGACAAAATTTGTTTGTAGATATTGTAACTGTCATGAAGAAATAATAGAAAGGAAACTTGTTGGAGATGAGTAGTGCGTAGTTAACTCTGGTCACAGTAGTTGATGCTAGGGTACTGAATTACATCCCTTTGGATGTAATTTCATAACCATTTAAAAATATTAGCATAACTATTTACTTAAACAGCATTTTTTTCCCTCCCCCCCCCCCTTTTCCTTCCTTCCTTCCTTCCTTCCTTCCTTCCTTCCTTCCTTCCTTCCTTCCTTCCTTCCTTCCTTCCTTCCTTCCTTCCTTCCTTCCTTCCTTCCTTCCTTCCTTCCTTCCTTCCTTCCTTCCTTCCTTCCTTCCTTCCTTCCTTCCTTCCTTCCTTCCTTCCTTCCTTCCTTCGAAATAGTAGAAGAATACAAATCAGAATATTTAGAAAATAAGTACCTTCAATTAAGCAATTGAATTGGCTGCTGCTTATCTGTAATCCTTCTACTCATTCTGGTCACTAGTGTCTGCACAGCACAGTACATTCTCATGTATCACTGATCATTTTGTTTGATTTTCACATATGAGTTGCACTTCATTACGGAAATGAAACGCACTGTCAGAATTGTTTTGGGACAAATGTTGGGCTTTGACTTCTGACAATCAGACAGTTCAACTACTGCACAAAACTGTTCTTTGTGCTTTTGGCCAAGTTTTGCAAATTCTGCTTACTGCGAGCAGGAGTTTAAGGAACGTGCCTTGCTCTGTAACTGGGTAGCTCATAAAAGCCTCCAACGGGGATAATCCAGGTCATCTTTTAGCTCTTAAATTGCACTCTTGAGAGTGTAAATCGTTTCTCATGACATGTGCCCAAGGCTTTACAAGTTTCTCAAATGGTGCTTGTTTCTATTTTCTGTATTTTTGTCACATGGGAGCAAGTAACATTGACCCATTTTCCTTTTGTCTGCTTTGGTAAGTACCAAAGTATTAGTGGAATCCTTTAAGTCTGACCTGGAGAGACCAGGAATGTGGGAATGGGCAGGCTGTCATCACAAACAGTATCTGCCGAGGCAGACTGAGCCTGTTCTCAGCATTTTCTTATTGACACTGAAGAGAATAAATGATCCTTACTTACCTCGGTTTGTACACAGGGTTTCCAAATACTTTTCTGTGCTTAATGAGCAGGGCTGTTGAAGTATGTATAAGTGCTTTCATTACATTGTTCTAGAAAAGGATGACAAGCATTAAATTATCTTACAATGAGATAGTCACTTTGGGAGCATGCAGAAAGAAGATCTCGAAGGACAGAGGTCTGTGTTTTAGGCATGGAGAATGGCTCTAGACAATCATAAGATGCAAGCCCAAACAAATAAAGCATCCATGCAGCATTTTTTTTCTCCCACAGGCTAAAATTATTTTTCTATGAAAAGATTATATTAGGCTGTCGGATTCCTTTCTGTCTAGTACTATCACAGACACCCGGCGAAGAAAAGCTTTTTGCATATTTTTGTGGGTTGTTTTTTTTGCATTTTGTGGGTCATGGTTTGTTATGGGTCATTTCATTTTGTTCAATGAAATTCTGTGTCTAACTATTGCTTATTTTATTACTTTTATTATTTTATTAGTTAGCATAGCTAATTTTTGCAAATGTAGTATCACTGGTTAAAGAGGTATTGTCAAGCCTTAGAACTTGTTTAAAAGCAGGTTTATTTGGCCCCAATGTTGTTGGCAGAGCATAGTATCGGTGTAAGAGCAAAAATGGAAGTTCTTGTGCCCACTATCCTCCCTGATACACATAGTGCTTTGCTCTATTCAGGATACAGCAGCCAATGTAGTCTTTCTGCAGTCTAATAAGGACTTGGATATGACTGTATTATTCTCTTCTGATCCAGATACTCCTTTTTTGCCCTATTAACCACCTCTTGCTTTTGGCTGTTTCTCAGCTTCTAGATCCTCTACTTCTTCTCTATTATTTTTATGACCTTTCTGTTATCTGCTCCCAAGCACACAACACCTTTTCCTTTGCCATTTCACCACCCTTTTTGTGTTAAAGACTTCCATAAAAGACTTCCCTTCTTGGTAACCTAGAAGAGGAATGAGAGAAGCTGGTTCTGGGAGATAAACTCTTCCCTCTGCAGTGCCTACAGGAGAGATGAGGAGGGATCTTTATCAGGGAGTGTAGGAATAGGATGAAGGGGAATGGTTTTAAAATGAAAGAGGGTAGGTTCAGATTAGATATTAAGAAGGGACATGCTACCTAAGGAAGTTGTGGATGCCCCATCCCTGGAGGTGTTCAAGGCCAGGTGGGTGGGGCTTTCAACAGCCTGGTCTAGTGGGAAGTGTCCCTGCCCATGGCAGGGAGATTGGAACTAAGTGGTCTTTAAGGTCCCTTCCAACCCAACCCATTCTACAATTCTATGAATGTGGGATGCTGTGGTTATCACAGTTGGGTGTGCTTGGCTGTGTTAGGATGTAAGCTCCTTGGGGCAGGAGCTGTTTGTGTGTG
Source organism: Pedionomus torquatus (assembly GCA_013398155.1). Lineage (NCBI taxonomy): Eukaryota > Metazoa > Chordata > Aves > Charadriiformes > Pedionomidae > Pedionomus > Pedionomus torquatus. The sequence continues at coordinate 163,950 of VZRU01015443.1, read as the reverse complement.
GTTGTTCATATGGTGCCAAGAGCATTGCTAGCAATTCCACATTAATGGCAGAAGTAGCAACATGAAGAGGGGCACAGTGACAGCTTCTTTCCAGTGGACAGGGACTAGTCCCTGTGCTAGAGCAGCACAGGGTCCAAGGGCCCACTCTACACTGTGGGTGTTGCACCCATATATGTTCATTACTCTGGTATTTAATGAGGGCATACACTGGCATGCAGGTTTACGGACAGAACATATTTTCCACAGGGAACTCTTCAGTTCAAATATGACTGTGCTGCTACTGCAGAGTATCCCTTACCACTGTGAGACTAACTCTGTTTCCATTACAGAGCACGATCCTCCATGTGCTTGGCACAGATGTGCAGTATAACACCATCTTCTGTCCTTTTCCACAGCCTCTCTTTTACTTCATTTATATTGGTTTCCGGACTTTGTCAGTGACAGAGATTGTAGGGGCCATCCCTCCACCATCAATGTGCGCCCAGCAGATGGGATAAGATAAATTGTACAAGCCCAGCCTCACCCTTCTTCAACCTGTGCGCAGAGAGCAGAGCTGCGGGATGGGTGAGGGGTGGGCTTCCCCTGCATGACAAGAGACAGCTTCAAGTGCTGTCCCCCTGCAGCCCCTCCACCTTTGCCTGCCATCAGAGCAGAGCCAGAGGTAAAGGTGCAGGCTGAGGACAGACCCATTTCTTTTTCATGTTGTCACAGAGCCTTGCAAACCAATCTGCAGAGTTTGCACTCTGCTAGCTCTTACCTGGTGCTGCCAGCAAGGTCTTGACTGCACTGTATGGCCACAGGCACGTAATCCCACTCAGTATTGCCTGAGCCACAGCTCCCCATGCAGGTCCTCTCTCCTTCTCAGCTGGCTTCTTTCTTTCAAACAGTTGCAAAGTTGGTTTTGCTAAATGACATAAGGTTATAATAAATCAAGTGAGAAGATTTGTGCTGTGCTTCCTACTGTATGGGAGAGGTCCATATGGTTTAATTGCTTCCTCTGTACGTCAGATATATGTGTATAAAATCTCTGAAGTCGTGTGTAACTGCCAAGATCCTATGGTGTGGTTTGAAACATCCATGCAGTGAACTCTCAAATGCTGCAGATGTGCTATGAAATATAAATGCAAAATGGAAGAAGTCAGCTTATCCAATTAAATAACAGCATTAAAATGAGAGAAGTCCATGGAGAGATCCAGAGCTCAGCAGAACAGAGAAGGGGGGAAGGACCAGAAAGCTTTCTCAAGGGGGAACAGTGTTTTATCATCAAAGGAGATGGAAGAAAAATATTACACTGCCCAGAATAACAGCAGAGCAGCCTGAGGAGAGGAAGCATGTCTAAGAAAACCACTTGGTGAATTGTAAAGCCATCTTTAAAATGTCACCGTAAAATATGCTGCTAAAAGCGGACCTTTGGCCACCATAGAAAATTGTGCTTTAAAAATGAGCTATTCCTGTGCCTGCAGGCAAAAATGCAAGGCAGGATAAGTAGACCGTGAAACTTGTAGACTCAGGATCATGGATGGGTCCATGTGCAGAGCGAGGAACATGAGGCCACCAGGCCCCAATGCTTGCTCCTGTCGCCAACAGGTTGCAGGATTGCTAGACCAGTATCAGCCCTTGCCTACTTCCCTGTCTCTTTTTCCCTTGGTTCCCACATACTGTCAGCACAGCTCATCCAGAGTGGGAAGTGTCGGGATTTTCTCTGGACAGAAAGAGGAGGGGGAAAAAGAGACATGATGGTGGTTCCCTGGGATGGTGCCTAACACTCGCCGCTCTGTGGCCAAGGCAGTTGCAGCTCTCCTCCTGCCCCTGACCTGAGCATTGCCACCATCAGCATTGTGGCAGGGAGCAGCTCGCCCCTGCACTGGTAGAGCTGTTCCCTCAGGGCCTGCCAGGGGTGTGGTGGCATATTTTTTATCCGGCACAATGGCTCAAGCATCTCTTGAGAAGGGGAATGGTATGTGTGGGAGTAGTGGAGTTGAAAACACAGGGCATTTCTGAGATCAAGCACCAGGGGCCTGATCTGCAGTGGTAAACCCAGTCAAGTGTGTTAGAGAACAGGCTTGCTTCTCCTGCCCACTGAGCTGCCGTCCTCCAGCATTGTGCCTCTGAAGCCACCTAAGCTATTTCAGCTACATGGAAGTAGAGAACAGGTTTGTTGATGTTAATCCAGATCTGTGGCTACCACTAAGGTCAAGGACGAGGGGGTTGCTTCATCAGGTAGCACCCATGGGAAGGATCAGGGTGCCCTCTGACCACCCACTTTGGTGGTAACAGAAGGTAACTCTAACGCCTGACTCATGCCCCACCACGGTACGTGGCATGCAGAACAAGAAATTTACAGGGGGTTGGGGATCCCCCAGTTGGAGGAAGGAGATCCTCCAGTCCCCTGCATCTCCTTCCTCAGCATATTCAGTCCTCACTAGAGGGACACACAACTCTCCTACCGCAGGAGTACTGTCCTCTCTAGGAAAGTACATAACATAGCCATCAAAGATACATGTTGCTGTCACAATAATAATTTTATGAAATAAGGTAATCGTTTCTGCTAACCAGTGGTGATTGTATCAGTCATATATGCATTTAATCATCAAAACTCCACTGAATAATTTGTGTGTCCTACTGAAGTGTGACAGTTTGTCCCCTCATGTTTACCAAAGCCAATCAAATGCTGAATACTGTTCTCAGTAAGCATACTTTTGAAAAGAGTATTTTTATCTGCTTGAAAAATCCCAACACTCTGGTATAAATATACACATCATATTGTCTGCCGAGTCTGTGGGCTCAGTGCATTTACACAGCTGCAGCACGGGCTGCTGTTTATTGTACCCCTCGCAAACATTGTGTCCTGACTAGTCCCTGTAAGGATTTTCCTTCTCTATCTATTCTTAGTCCCAGGCAGAGACCTATCCTGATTTATATACATTGTGTAACTTAACTGGCTTCAAAGATGTTTTGCATCATGTAAATCAGAACACAGGCTCAATAATCCCACCTTCAATAAGGCATAATTGTAAAGCTAAATGTGTTCCTGCCTCTGTGTACTAAATAAACAGGAGTCCTTTTCATTTTTTGTGGGATAAACATACTTCTCTGCCATGTATTTCCAATCTCTGGAACACTCATGCAGCCACTTGTGAATCCTTTACTTCAAGGGACAATCTTTGATGTAGAGATCTTTCATACCATAAAATCTCTTTCATATTTCTAATTCTCTAAACCAAATTGTGTTTAAGATCTCAGGAAGTGTATAGGCTGGATAGCTGTTCTCCACATCTGCTAGAGTACAGTTTCTTTTTCAATTCAGTTAAAAGCATTCCCATAATGAAATTCCATACCTAGTATTAGTTTATAATTGCTCATCTATTCCTGCAGTTTCTTTATTCAAACATCTACCACAGTTTGCATAAAGATTGATCAGCTTGTGTTTTCTCAAGTATTGCAGATTGCAATCTATTCTTACAATGAATCAAAAAATAAGTCCAACTTAACCTTACCCCTTAAAAATGGCCATTTAGTTCAAGGAAGACCTCCTCAAAATTCACTCAGTAGCAAAGCAAGTCAGTCCAAGGGTCTTAATAACATCTATGAATTAACCAACTTTTTTATGTGAGTACATGATACCCTTTGAGCACATGTTGCAAATGAATCCCTTAAGCTGCAGGCACATATAAAAAAGTTGTGGGAGGTATGCACCCCAGCTGAATAGATCACATTAATTTCCATCAAACACAGTTTGGTTGAAGCCCTGCAAAAAGGGCATTTCAAGTTTGACTATTAGTTATGATGGTTGCTGGTCTGATTAGCTTTCAGAACTGAAATTTGACAAAGAGTAAGGTTTGGCTTTTTAAGACCTAATTAAGCATCTAAGAATTCAGGAGAGGTGCAACGCATGTTTTGTAAGAAAGCAGAAACATCACAGGAGGATTTTATTGTGTTAGACCAAGGGAAGACCCAGGTGTTTTAAATCAAAGCTACAACATTCATACAGGAATGAAGACATTCCTGAGGGTCCAGGAGGGAAATGCTTAAGCTTCCAGCTTACCCTTCTGTGAGAACCTTTCAGTTTCTTGTAATGGAAATAGGAAATAGCTATCTTTGCTTAAATTTGACTTTCAGTGGAGAATAGAGATAAAACCTTCTGGAGATATTAATCTACTGCTCTCCAAACCAAAATATCACCAAGACTTCTTTCTTAGAAGTGCCTCCTTCCATGGGTTCAAAGATTTCAGTGTAACTAAAGAACAAGCAGAAAATTCTTTGAGTTAGTTAGGATGGGCTGGAAGGAGGAAAGGGTGGTAGTCAGAAAGAAAAATTGTAAAAGTATACATAGCGATACGTAAATCAAGGAAAAGGCAAGTCTTTCAAACAATTCACTAATATTTAGATAGAAAAGTGTCATGAAGTAAGCAGAGACAAAGCAAAGAAAACCTCAGCAATGATCTGTTATTAAGAACCAGTGATTGAAAAAAACATTTTGTCTTGTAACAAGGAATTTTTCCCTGGGAGAGGAAGTGTTGCACAACCCGTAAACACTCCAGGATGCAGGAGCATCGGCCAGCTGATGACTGATGAATTTCATTTACTTCCTATCTGACTTCTGAATATTCGGACAGATGAATATGCTAAGAATAAATTCTGGTGGGGGCTGTGAAACAATCCCCTGCTTTGTTTATGACCCTGAAACTTAGGCCAGTTTAGTCTATGTCCAGTGCGTATGCCTTTGTACGACACCATGGTGTTTGTAATGCTCTGTTGGCTCTTACCAGCTTTTAGCCTGACATTTCTGCTTCTCTGGCCTCTCTTACAGCCAGAGTCAGATGTGTCCCTGAAATGATGTAATCTCCTCTGTTGCTGTTAGTGTGATATGTGTTGTTACTGCTTGGTGGCTGGCAGATATGGAGCCCGAGTAATATGAACTGCACATTTGCTTTCCGTTATGTGCTACTATGTGTGTTCCTGTAACCACTTCAGGGTGCTGTTACTTTTATTGCTATATTACAAGATCAGTTTCTGTGTTCTGCCCCTCACCTTTTGGTTGGGGTATTATGTATCTCAACTAGATGAGATCCCTAGGGACAGCCGCCTTGCATTTTTTCCTCTCTGCCTTTACCCTGAATCTTTAGGATGCTAAATTGGTGTCTGTTGGTATTCAGAGTGGTTGAGTTTTGGGTTACCTGAGCTGTTGTTAGAGGTCTTTTAATGGACAACTCCAAACAAAACTTCTTGCTTGGGTGTGGTCTAACCAAACATAGGAATGAGAAGTTTGAACAGAGCATTCTTGAAAGCTTCTCACGGGAGAGTTAACCTCATTTTACTCCTCAATTTGACATACTTATATTTCAACTAATGTGGCGGAGTCACCACCTATTCCTGACCTTCTCTCCATGTTTATCTCAGAAGGGAAAGCAGCCAGCAGCACCCTGGTACCGCTGAATAGCTCTTAGATAGGAGTAGAAACTCAGGTACAAAATCCCGACCTGTTTGTCAGTCATTAATCCTGTGTAATATAAATCTTGTGTAATCCAGGATCATGTATAAGAAACATTTAAAATTTAAACTATTCTGACTTTTATTCACTATATGCATTATTCTGTACTTCTACTACAGCCATCTGCATCCCCATTTGGCCATAAAATCCCTCTTTCACCAGTTGCCCATCCTTTTTTCAAAAAATTCATCCCCTTCTTGTGCGGTTACCCAACCTTTCTGTGCCACCAGGACCTATCTTTTCTCCTGACTCCCATTACCAGCCATTTTCACAACCTTGTTTCTGGTTTCTCAGACACTTCCAGCTGGCAGCCTGTACTAACCTCATCATCCAGCCCGGTGTCTCCCTGGGTGTGTTCTGCACTGCATGAGACGAGCCAGGAAACCTGCTCTCAGTTTTCCTGTCTATCCCAGGATGTTTTGGAAAAGGAGCTATAAGAATGATTCTCCCAGAGCTCCTAAGCATTGTGGTGGGCACCCACCCAGGTGTCTGCGAGACTGATGGTGCTCCACACAAGTAATTGGTGGGGGTACACAACACACCACATGGGGTGCTTCACAGATCTTGGTCCTGCTGAGGAGCCGTGAGGGTCTGGGCACAACCTGAAGCAGTGGGATCATCCTGTGTTTCAGCTGCTGAAAGTAGAAAGCTTTGGTGGGTGTAAGCAACTTTATAAATGTTTGTAACTTGCCCAGGTTTTAGACAGAGGTCAAATGATGCTTCCTGGACACAAAATCATTTTCCTTAATGGGGCATAGGGAGGACAAAGAGTCCTTCAAAGAAGGAGGTCCCCAAAGAGATGTACCCAGAGACCAGGGCACCAACAGACAGCATGTGCAGTGCAGGAGGATTGAAGAGTGCATCAGCTCTTCAGGTTTCTATGTTAGAAAACTTAACAGCAACATTTCTCATCTAAAACTAGTAACTGACGGAATGTACCAGCTCGCTGTTTTCTGGAAGATGTGCGATAGACAAGAGGCAGATCAAGTAGACTAACAGATAATAACAGTTTATGGTTTTCAGAGTTCAAGATTATCACATGTTTAATTCCATGCACCACACCTTCTTTTTCAGATACCACCACTCCGATGCATTCTTTCCACATTAGATTTGAAAAATTAAAGGGAAGGAATAGCGGGATCCATGTTTTGGATAGTACATACCAGTTTTTCACATTTGTTTCTCTGGAGAAAAGGGCTGTGAATCATATGTGTTGTGAACAAATGAGCAATCCAAACAGGTGCCACAGTTGCAAACTATATGTGGATATACTCATCTCTGTTTTGTCCTTTGACATTTTTAGCCAGATGTCATTCAAGTTTTTTAGTTCCCTTGAAGTATTACACAAAGCTGAGCAATGAAGAGAATATAAATGTATGTGCATTTCCCAGATGAACTGTGTTTGCCAACCAGTTCACAGGAGAAAAGTGAGTTAAAAGTCAAAGTAGAGGAATTCCTCTGAGCATTTTGAGTATGAGAAGATTTGTAGGGCTTTACTGCAATAACTATAAAATACTTCAAACTGGTTTCTTAATGTCATAACATTATTTATTTTCAGAGCAAAGTTCAGAAAATTTTGAATTATTGTATATAATTTTTTAACATGTCATGGCTCCTTCAAATATGCATATATATACTTTTTTTTAATTTTTTTTTAAGAAATGATAGATTGCCAAGTTGTCTGACCTCTCAAGAGAGGAAGTTGGGAGGACAGTTTAGTAACATTTTCTTTCATTCCCAGTGTGGAATAAGATCAAAAAATATGTATTTTAAATTACGTTAATAGCCTTATCTTTTCTAAACCATAAGGTACTGGCAAAATAACAGTACAAGTAAACAGGGATCTTGATGCACCACATTAAAAAATGGCTTTTGTTTATGAAAACGTTTTTTGTTGCAGAAACTTGTGGGAATAATGTTGTATTAATGGTAGGATGTTGACCTTTTCCAGCTATGGAAGATAGTCTCAGAACAGGATCCAGGAAAAACAAACATGGAAACTACTTAACTCCTTAGTTGTATGCCCAAAACTCTGTGAGGAAGCATTATTTAAACTTAGGCAATTGTACTTACAGATTGTGTCATTACATTAAAGTGCCACACACAAACATTTTCACTAAGCACAAAGTTATCAACGGCTTAAGGGAACAAATAACTTCTGTGAAGAAGAATATTGCTATAATTTCACATAATATATGTAAAAATATGCAGTGGTCTGCTATTGTCTATGTTTTGTCTACATTTATTTATAGTCTCCCAGGTCAGAAGTAGGGCAGATTTTCTCCAGATTTTAGGGTACCCAGTTGTAGTGCTGCTGAACAAGAAGTTACACTGAGAAAAAGAGTGAAAACAAACAAATTCACTGTTACTTTGGACTAGAGCTCGTGGTCCTCTTGTAGGCTAAAACTGTCCTCTGTTAAGTGAAAAAAAATAAAAACTCAGCTGAACTCTGCAGAACTTGTGTACGCAACATTTGCTGTAGAGTCTACCTACACCTCTGCTTAATTCACTCCTGAACTGAGGGCTAGCCACAAAACTTAAGGGCTGCTGACATCCACTCAAGATCTTAGAATTAGGTTTGGGACATTTATAGATGACTGTTGGTAGTTTCCATGTTGTCTGGAGAGAAACTGGTGAAGGTCCAGGGCAAGGAGAGAATAATAATAATACTCTGATCCACTCACGCACCATGTGTTCCTCTCTTTGAACCAGCAGTAGTCAGATGCCCTGTAAGTAGTTTCTAGTCCGGCCATACATGTTTCATCTAAAGCTTTTCTGATCTCAGTAGATAATAGGAAAAAGTATCTTCCAGGTCTTCTTACAGGACAGTTACTGAATAGCAGCATCAGCTTCAAGAAGAAAATGGAATTAGCCCAATTCATATCAGCTAGGCATTTCACCCATGGTATTTACTAGGTCTATTCTCTGTTCTTATCAATCAGATTGTATTTGGCATTATGAACAAAAAAGGCCGATTTTATTAGCATCAAGCAGTTTTAACATTTTCAGTAAACTCTACAAGTCAGGTGTATGCAGGGTGAAATCAGACATTACTACAGCAGACCAATTCACCCATGCTCAGCAAATAAACAAAATCAGAAAAATGTTTTTTAAAATATTTTTGAGGGTTTTTTCCCCCAAGGAGACTAGATGTCTATATTGTTTGTAGACAATAAGTAAGTACTGCATTTTAATTACTAGAAGTGCACTGTTTATCCTTCTAGGGCTTTCAGGCCTGGTGGGACAATAGGTACTTTAATATGAATAATATTTGTTGGTAGAGAACCTCAGCTTTGTGCTTTATGCTTGCATAACATGGAAGTATGTGAGAAGTTACTAGCAAAAAATGGGTGGAAAAAGCATTTGCCTCTCACATATAGTATATTAAGTTGTCCCTGCTCCTGATGTGGCTTGCCAGCCAGCTCATGAAGCAGCAGCTAATCCTACAGCTCCCTGGTCATCCTACTTCAGTGAATCAACACTGATTTCAGCCCAGCTGTATGTACTTCTGATAGTTCAGTAATTACTGCATGAGTGTCTGAGTTGTGCCCACAGCCAATTCATGAGCAGAAATGAGGTGCAGGGGTTGCTGCAACCTCCAGGCAGGCTGTCCTGTCTAGGGCTCTCGGGAAGCATTTCTTCCCTTCTTGGCTTAGCCTCAGACTCTTGGTCTGTTGGAAGCAAAATCATGTAAGATGATCTCAAGAGCTCAGTTCTCTTTAGTTACTTAAGTAAAATGGATTCTTGAAAGTGTTCAACAAGTTCTGTCTATTGTGCCCCGACTTTTGGTAATTAGACTTATTTACTGAGAAATGACACACTGGGAGTTGAGGGCTCCTTAGAGAACTTGGCCAGGGATTAGTACTGAATATTTTTGGAACCTGGGTTCTTGTCTTTTGGTTAGCACTAATGTGGTTGAGGTTCTCAGTTTTAGTAAGGAAAATATCAACAATTTCCTCCTTCTGCCTTCAGCCCTTTTGTTTATTTACAGTGAAAGCTCTCTAAACTGTTATTCAGAAACTATACATATAGTTTCTCTCAGAAGGAGGCCTTGATCTCTTCCATAGTGGTAGATAGTACAACTAATAAGTACTTATCTACATTTGACAAGGGTTTGGGTTTTTTCTTATTTACGTGTTAGTAAACTAAGGTATGATATAAATGGTACAACTTGATCTTTTTGATAGTTGCAGATAGCACAACTAATAAGCACTTAACTACACTTGACAAGAGTTTGGCATTTTTCTTATTTAAATGTTAGCAAACTAAGGTATGATATCCCTGCTACTGTTCCCAATGGAGAAATGTCTAACTTTCACTTTAAAACCTCCAATGGTGGAGATTACAGTCTTCCCCAGCAAGTTTGTCAACATGTCTGAAGTGCATGTGCTGGTATCTCTCTGCTGCTATGTCCCTACTTAGCCTTTGCTACTGTAGGCAAGGGAGAGCTGAATCACTGATTTATTACTTGTCGGAAAAACTTCTTGTGAATTCTTTTCTTTCTTCTGTGAATTCTTGTGAGTTCTTTCTTCTTCTTTTCTTGTGATCGTTCTTTATTATTACCCTCTGCACTCTTGAAATGCAATGTCCAGAACTGAACGTACCTGGCCAACATCTTATCAATACTGAGAAGTGCACAGAGATTACTTCATGTGTCTTATGAGGCATATAAGCCTGTCTACAATGTTCAAAAACTCAGAGGCAAGAAATGTCATTAGATGAGACAATTGTCATTTCCATCTTGGATTATGTTGTAGCCGTGGCATCTCTTCAGAATTGAATCTGGTGTTGGACAAATGTATATATATCTGAATATCACAATTCAGTATTTAGTGCAACTCTATTGCCAAGAAACTCCTGTTAGTGGAAGCTATACCTAAAGGATTTAAATCTGAGGAGGTAGACAATTGCAACAACTATCACTGTAACAAATACTGTAAAAATTGTCAGTCAGTGTGACAATTATCTTCTCCTGTCACTGGAAGGTTTATTCTGTCCCTAGTCAGAATTTCAGAGCATCCAAGAGGTTCTGAATATTTCTAAAAAGCAGCTGGAAACTGCAGTCTCTAGTTGGGCAAAGGTAAAGAGAATGAGAAGAATGTGACATTCATCAGGACTGTGGAAATATGTGTATAGTCCTTTGCGTTTTAATATAATTTTTCTTACCAAAGTTTGGAAGGAATGGTTACACAACATTTCATCTTGTTTTGATAGATGAGTTATAAATCAAGAGTAAGGAGGTATTAACATGTAAATGGGAGCACTGCATGGACCCACAATAGTTTCTACACATGCAGTATGATACGTCCTTGACTCCTTAAGATTCCAGAAAGTGAGAAAAACCTGTTTAGGACTGCCTTTTTGAAGCCAGTCAAAACAAAGTAAAAATAACAGCGATCTTAATCAACCTCTGCCAACTGGCCAAAATGACTGGGCACGCTTTGCTTAGGTCAAAATCTTGTTGGAACATATCCGTGAGTGAGAAGTTCATTTGCAATGTAACTATGCCAATAAATAGCCAAAACATAACACTTGGAAAACTCAGTAGTTGCAGCTACTTTTCCAATGCACTGAGAACTGGGTGGGGGAAGGGGTGCTGTGGGAAGGTTTCAGGAGGGGGGGCGATTGGAATAGTTTTAGTATGATGAGGACTGTCTTTTAGCTAATCAGTTGTATGAGTGGAATTTTATCTCTACTGGGAGGTGAGCTCATTCGCCTTTATTGACCTCAAATCCATGTTTAGAAAAAAAAAATCAAAGTAGGATATGTTCTTCTGCTTGATGGCTTATTCTTACAAAACAGAATTGCTTCTTACCACCCAGTGTCTCCCAAAAATTATCTGTGTTTTGATTTCAGTCTCTTTTGTACTTTCTTCTGCTGAAACAAAAAATGCAAGCCCTCAGATTAGCTTTTTGTAGTTCTGGCTGGTTTTCAGTGACGGATTTTAGAGCATCTCACAGCCCATAAAAATCTTATCAAAGTACTCCAGCTACCTTCTTCATGTTGTTTTCTTTCTTCTTCTCTTTTAAGACCAGGTTATAAGTAGAAGTAAGGCGGGGCATTTTGTTCACTCGTTGAAACTCAGCTGGCCATCCATGCTACTCAGCAAGGAATATAGTGCTTTCCTACTCTGCTTTCATTGCCTGTTTGTTTTCTTTTTTCCCTGGCCATCCCTGTGCCAACCCCACCCTTCTGTTCTTGCTGGTGCTTTTCTCTCCAGGAATGTGCACCTGATGAACCTGAAGATGGTCTTCTTCCCAAGCAGCTATTTGGCGAAGAGATTTTGGGAGGGTGTGGAAGTGGAGAGAGAGGGAGGAAGGTTGTGGATGGGATTTGTCTAGGAACCCACAGCAGATGGCTGGGACTAAGGCCAGAAGAGGAGATGAACAGCGGGGAGCAGGAGGAAACAGTGAGCTGGGCAATAGAGGAAAGTTGGTGGAAACGCAGCAGGGCTCAGGGTTGCACATGAGGAATATAACTTTAGTCCATTCCATGTAAATGTTTACGTGGTGGACATGGTAAATGTTTACATGGTGGATCCTTGATAAGCTGCCTCGGAGCAGAAGTTGATGTGTTTGTGTTCCTCTCCTTGTTTGAATAAAGTTGCTGGAAGTGGAGGGTATTGTCACAGCAATATTTTGTTTGATGTCCAGGCTAGGCTAGAAGGTCTAACAGTGCCCAGCTCTCTCACCTTGGGCAGCCAGCGTGCTGTTTAAATAGATAGCCCAGAGCCATCTCAGCCTCTTTTGCCACAGGCACTGAGCACCCAGCCCTCTCTCAATAGTGTTGGGGAGGGATCGAGGGGGCCTTTTCTGCCACATTACCTCAGGGGAGAAGGTGAAGGGGCATGAAGATTATTTAATCACATCTTGAGTTTGGCCTGTTAGCAGAAAATGGCCTTTGCTTTTCACATACTTGATTAAAAGATGTTTCTGCTAAGCTAAAATGAATCTGGTTCCCAAGTCAACCTTTGGAATATTTTCAAGAAACCACTTAAAAATGCAGTGAGGACTTAGTGATATAAATCTTATTTTAGTAAATAAACTGAATCACAATTTTCCAAAGCCGTTCTAGGAGTGGATTTTGTAAGGCTTCCTTGGTGATGGAGGAATGGTGGTGTGCACTGGGATCCAGTACTCTCTTCTTCCATTTTCCCAGGCTGCAGAAAGGCTGCCGGCACTGGATGGGCTGAGGATGGAAGTGCGTGCTTCTGTGAGATGGAAAAAGTGACTCATCCATCCTCCTCTTTAAATACTGCCTAGGAAGGACAGGGCAGGCTGGATTTCTGTGCCTGGCTATAGAGACCTTTCTGTAAAGGAAATGTGGCGGGAGGAAAAGGGAGGGAGTAGAGGAGCTGAGTGCTGGTCTCCTCTGGTCAAGAAGCATCTGTATAGCCAGGAGTGAGTCCCACAGAAAGGGGGCCTATCCTACCAACTCCATGAAAGGGTGATTCCTTACGCAACTATTCACAAACTTTCCCCTTCTGACTTGGTCTCCTGTAGCTCTCCCAGCTGTCACACTGGAGGGTCTATTCCAGGCTGATCCCATACTTCAAGATCAGACATAAAAGCCATGAGGAGAAGGGTTTCTTAAGAAAGTAACTGCATAGGAGACATTATATTTTGTCAGTGTTTCAGATAAAACTGGTACGTACTGGAAGCACCGCAAAATCAGCAAATTCAAAACTAATGGTAGTGTTACTCTGTAAGATACACTGTAGATTTTACTCCAGTGGTTTGAGTTTCATTTTCTTTTTTAATTAGGCAATTGTCAGTAAGAGGCTCAAACTTGCAATTAAATTGAAGTTTGTAGAAATAGTCATTAACAAAAAATGCTAAACCTCTTGAACTTACACACATTAAGATAATAATCCAGTTTGTTCTAAAAGAGTATAATGAAGGAATTCGATGAATGGGAATTACATAAACTCTTCCATTGGTGTTGAAGGACATGATCTATAAATTAGGAGATTGAGAGTAAACAGGAAATTCCACAGAACAATTTCAGGATAAAGAAACTATAGCAGCAGATGGAAAGATGTTTCTGTTGGAAGATTTTAGAAGTTGGTTTTGATACCGTCTACCTTATTTTTTTTAAAAAAAAAAAAAAGAAACAACCGCTCCATCTCCATGTTTTAGTTGTGAGTTTCAGCTGTGCATTAGTGGAGCAATGCTAGTGCCAGCTAGAGCAAAATGCTGCACAGGTCTTGTCAAAAGTTCTTGTTCCCATATTCAGGTCACACTTTTTTTCCCCCCTTTGTTTTTAGTCACACTGAAAACTTTGTGGGCATGAGGTATCTGAAAAGCATCCTAAATATTTTAACATACGGACAAGCATGTTTGAATATATTTGTGTTTTGCTTAGGGCTAGAGCAAGGTAACAGATAATGGAATGTAAATCTTGCAGTGAAAAATAACTGAAGCCTTTATGCCCAATATATCTATATTATATAAAGTAGATGGTGGTCTGTTTTCTACTTATTTTAATGGTATGCATCGGGCCTTAATAATAACAGCTGGTAATTAGTCACAAAAAGACTTACTTAATATTTTTATTTCACCAGCTTTTAAAGAAAATTTTCAATATTATAATAAAATTTAACCTGCTTTCTACAAGGATGGTCCCAGAAATATGTTAATATTCCTACTCAATAAAAATAGAGTTATTTGACATTAAAAAAAACCCAACCAGACAGAAATGTTCATGACCACAAGTTACTATTTTCATAGCAACTACTTTGTAAAACAAAAAGCACATAAAAACAACAGAAGAGAGACTAATTAGCAAATATTTTGAATACTTGAGATAAGAAATCATAATGGCTAGTAGGAAAGAAGAAACCTCACGTTTAAGATACTTTCTCAGCAAGCTGCATAATAATGTCCAAACATACTTCCTTTTGGCACATGTCATTATACACAGACAAAGAAACAGGAAAAGATTTTTATTTTTTTTTAGTTCCCTGTGCCAGAAGCATACACTGATGGAGAGCTCAGCCATAAAAGTACATTACCCCAACTAAAGAGAAAAAAACAGCCTCGGTTTTATGCAAAGAGCTGTATTACAGCTGGAGCAATGTAACTCTGAAAAGGATGCTATGGTGGATGAGGTTCTGGTTTTCATCTATGCACTGTCTTGGCTCAGTACTACTGATGTGCTCTACAAATGCCAATGGAGTATAAGCCAGATCATAGCTGATAAAGAAACGTGCTCCTTTGCTATGCAGAGCGTGAATATTCAAGGCTGCTGTAGACATGGCAATAGGCAAGCTGCTCCGTGCAGCCGACATAGGGCTTCTCAGTTGTTCTCAAATCTAAATATAGAAAGCTGCCTGTATCACGTTGCTCTCCCTGGAGGTGGACCTCCAGAGAGTGAAGCTCAGCAGGCGCACAATGATGAGCAAATGGGAAAGAACTGTGGGTCCCCTCCTCCACAAAAATGGACACCTGTGTGTGAGGCATGAAGGGCTTTCTGTGTGCATGTGTGCGTTTTGCGTGTGTGTGTATGTGTGTGTGCACACTAGAGACTGCTTACTCATGCTTTTACTGAACAGAATCACAGAATTCTTATGGTTGGAAAGGACCTCTGAGATCACCAAGTCCAACCATACACAAAACCACAACCCACTGCCTACAATCTCAGCCACTAGAGCATGCCCTGAAGTGCCACCTCTAGCCATTTCTTAAATACCTCCAGAGGTGGTGACTCAACCACCTCCCTGGGCAGGCTGGTCCAGTGCCTAACTGCTCTTTCAGTAAAGCAATTCTTCCTAATACCCAGTCTAAATATCCTAATATCCAGTTGCCCTGCTGCAACTTCAGACCATTTCCTTTGGTCCTGTCATTATTCACTAGGGAGAAGAGGCCAACACCCACTTCTCTACAACCTCTTTTCAGGTAGTTGTACTGGGCAATGAGGTCTCCCCTCAGCCTCCTCTTCTCCAAACTAAACATGCTCAGTTCCCTCAGCCTTTCCTCGTGTGACTTGTTCTCTAGACCTTACCACCTTGGCTCTCCTCTGGACACACTCCAGCATTTCAGTGTCCTTTGTGTAATGAGGGGCCCAGCACTGAACACAGTACCTGAAGTGAGGTCTCATCAGTACAGAGTACAGAGGGACAATCACTTCCCAGTGAAAAACTCACTCTCACAATTAATATGAGTTTACAATGAAGGAAAATTTATGCAAATAATTTTAGGGAAATTTTCTTCTTTGTAACATGAAATAACAAAAAGATAAACATGGACTTCTTTAATGAACAGTTCACAATTAGTATGACACAATTATTCCCACAAAAGTTTGGTCCTAATGTGAAAGAGGGTGTTACTCACTAAACTGAAGCAAATAATGAGAAAAAGGTACAGTTTTGCCATTGCAGAAAATGCTGCCTGTTGAAGTGACAGTCTCGAAGGAGGTGGTGTTACCCACTGGTGCAGCTGCAAGAGCTTTGCCAGCATGAAGAAGGAAAGTCATGATGGAGCTGAGAATTAAACTTCTCAGGGCTGCAGAGTGTTAGTTAGCAATATCTTAGCTGTGAAATCATGTTAGTATTCTTAATTTCTGCTTGTCTCCATGTATCTGTTTGGTACCAGCTGCTTCATTGGTTGTGTGTTGAAACTGAAGCTTACTGCAGGTCTTTGTGCAGCCAACCCTGCAGTGCCAGTGCCCCTACAGACTCTGCTGCTCCATCTTCATGAGCTTCGTGCGCTCTTCCAGTAGAGTATGGGGCAGAGAAAGGGGGAGAAGGAGCCAAGCAGCACCTGTGTCTCATCCTGATACACAGTAAGGAAATGGGTAGGATAGGTGTCTGGATCCAGGAGCTGGGAAGTTGTCCTGCATTCTTCTCATTAAATGTAGCCCAAACTGAAAAGGAGGAGCCAAATTCTGTACCGCATACATAAGGACTTCTTTTGAAGGCCAACAGCAGTTGAGACCTCCCCACTGCCCTGTGAAAATTCCCGAGTGTTCAGTGTGAAAAATCTGATTTCTTGCCTTGTTGAGATGTGTTTTAAATAGCCAGGCTGGATCGCTCTGCAGGGATGCTGACGCCACTCCAAGTAAAACTACGCAAGCGGTCCGGCTATGATGGCACAGTAATCTCAACAAGGATATTCTTCAAGTGCAGCTGAATATTAAACCTATGGCAAGAGCTCATGTAGGAGGGGATGGTTATGCAGTAGCAACTTTGTTTAACATTGCTTCACGTCTGCAGCTAAGGACGAGTTCTTGAGTGCACTAGACACTACTAGAAAAGGGAAGGATTTTGCAGCTCCTGGCACCGCGTATTATATAGCAGCAGAAAAAGCAAAGATTTATTTTTGCTTGCTGAATGAGAGAGAGAATGAAGTGCTGAGAGCTCTGTAACGTTTCATATTCTCTTAGACGCAAAGAGCCAGATGAATATTGTTGGAAAGAATGTGTTTATATAAGAATCATATTTATCTCAGGAGCTGGGGTCCTAACATTAGACGAGGCATAGGATGAAAAAGCTGAGCATGTAATAACTCAGCAAAATTCCTGCTTCTGACATGTATTTGAGTAAGCTTCAATTATTATTTTTAGGGGGATGTTTTCAGAACAGCTTACACAGAATTTGTTTGCAATAAACATTTGCATATAGATTGAGAGAAAATACAGTATGTTCATTAAGAAAGCATTGCTTTCCAGCTTTGCTTAACTTTCCTGGGACAAACAGTCTCAAAGGGTACTCTTTAAATGCGTGCATTTGAGACTTTCAAAAAAATAATCACCCGGCTTTTGGACAAAGTATTGGTCTCAGTCTCAACCTTGCACTACATTGCAGGTTGTTGATAGCGCAATCTGGATGGATTCTTCTGGGATCTCAGAGTACATTCCCATGCTCTTTGACTTTACTGATTTAATGGTAAATGGCACATTCTTGGAATGCTTTCAGCGGAAGGATCCTATATAATATGGATAGGAATAAGTATGTGAAATAGTTTGTATTTTAAGCAGAGCTGTTATTCCCTCTTGTTATATTAGTGTGGTTTCTTTCATTCCCATGTTATTCCTAAAGCTTGTTATTGTGAGAGATTCTGAGCTATGAGAAGCCAGAGTTAAACTAGCTTTTACTCTGAACTGCTTTCTAAGAAAAAAAGAAGAGACACTGGAAATTTTCCCATTGCACATCTGTTAGATGTTAGACCCAAATTTGTTCCCAGTTCAGCTGCACTGGTTTAGTACTGGAGTGGTGTAATTGAACTCTGTGGAGTTAATCAGAGATGACAAGGCAATAGAGCTTATTGCAACATACTTACTGTTTAAATAGCAGTGATGACTGTGTGCTAAAAGCTAAAATAATCCCAAATGAAGAAAATCTTATAGTGAAAGGCAGAGAAATCTATGAATCATAGACTTTAACATAAAGAAACTTTAAATGCCCAGAAGTTGACCTAAAGACAACCTTATTGTAGCAGACTTGTGCCATCAATCTCTCTTTGCAGTGGGAACTTTTTCTGCATCTACTGCTGCAAGTCAGTGAACGTCCTATTCTAGCACTGTATTCAGTCTGTACTACCCTTTCCGTTTTCACTTATTCTTTCAGACAGAAGTACATCTAAATCTGAGTTCTGATTTTCAGCGTGTAACACTTGCATTTCAGTTCACATGATGATTAGGAAATACAAAATTGAAATAGCAATAAAAGCCCATTTAATTAAGATGAGTGCTCAAGTTGTTACCTCTTTCACTTTAGTTATCAAAGCCGTTGTCAGTCAGAAGCTACACTGTTGGGAAGAAGATGAAAAATAAGGAAGAGTAAATTTCCATTCAGTCCCTGTTTGGAAAACTGCAGCAGAGGAAAGGGGAATTAAAGCTGCTCTGTAAAAACAGCTGAAGAGGTTCCCTCCAGCATGAGGAAATCTTAGGCTGGAATAAGGCCAGGAGAGCCAGCCTGGTGACATTGACTCCATTCACAGCATAGCAGGTGTAAAAGGCAGGAGACAGCAAGATCCAAACATGCTGTCCTCCAGCATAAAAGCAAAGAGAGTGCTTTTGGGTAGCGTATGGCAGAACAAATGTTGACGGAGGAAATTTTGCTGACCCAAAATATTTTCAAGACTTATGATATTTTATTCCTAAATAAGGGAAAACTGAGATTATTTTTTTCTTTTAAAAAAGACTGAGGTGAAAAAACACATGTAGACACAGACATGGCAATGCAGCTGTGCTGTGGGCTTGGACCTGAGCTTCCCACATCTCCTGTGAGTGCTGTAGCCATTCACTAGCACAGGAGTTGGCACCTTTTCTCCTTTTGACCAAAAGCCCCATTTTGGAATTGGGAATTCCATCCTGTTTTCCCTTCCCCACTGCCAGTGTGTTCTGAACCAGTCCATTCAAAGAATCCTTTCTGACAGATTGCTGTTTTCTGATAAGGAAACATTCAGCACAATAATCCTAAACAGCTCTAGTTTTAAGGCTGCTAAAGCCCTGTGCTGAACTCTCTTTGGACTGCCCTCAGACTGGGTGGCTTGTGTGGCTTCATGTTCCCAGCTTTGTTTAGCCCTGCAGATCTAGAAAAGCTGCAACTATGTGGTGGGTGACCTTGTGTTTCACTTAGGTTTTTCACAGCAGGAAGAGTGATAAGCTCTTATATGGCCTACTTGGGATCTGTAGGACCAGTAGCACTTAATTGTAGACATTTTTTGGCATTCATGTCCAGCCTTCAAACACTGTGCTTCATGACCAGGACTAACTGCAGCTTATTCATTGCTTTACCATCCATGGGCATAACATTTCGCTCTGAGTAGTGCTGCTGAGAGCACACAGTATTCCTGTTAATATTACACGATAGCTTGGGATTTTTTGGAAACCTCCCCTCTCAGACTGTTTATCCATCTACATTGATGCTTGTCTGGAAATATGTTTTACAGTCTATTTACTTACAAATGTGTCAGAAAATTGTTTACCGAAAGAATGTGGATAGAAGTATTTAGTATGTGCATATCAGTTGCCAATAATTTTTTTCTATCCACAATTATTTTTAATGTTAAAAATATGTAATAATGCAAAAATGAATATATTTACATGATAAAAGGTATGTCGTTTATTGGGGTATACTCAGTTTATTCTGGCTACCCCACAATAAAAATAAAATGACAAAAAACCCACTGTTTTCTCCATTCAAACCAATAGAGTGCACCATTTGGACCTCATTTCCAGAATCTTTTCTCACGGGAATTTTCCACTCATGTCATGGATAGTCTGTCTGAACAACAACTGAACGATCAGGCAAAACCGCAAAGATTGTTGCAGGCATCTGATTATAATTACTAGCAAAAGTTCTAATCCTTATTTCTCCAGCTATAGCTCCAAATGCTTAACTAATAGCACCACACACAAACATTACGATGATTATTTTGGTGGGTTTAGGCACTGGGCAGTCCAGACAAATTTTGGAGCAAGTTCATGAGAGTGACTCAAAAACGCTTTGCCATGACTGCAGCTTGTAAGCAATTTTGCAGGAGGCAGAACAGCATGTGAACAACTTCGGAAAATTTTCTGAACTAGTCAAACCAACTTATCATGAATGAATAGTCTTTCTGTAGAATTAATGAGGATGGAATAGACTGGAATGGTGTAGGAGAACTTAAACAAGGAGCTCTGTATTTCATGCTTGCAATAGTAAGTGGCCTTGGGACATTCATTTTTCATAGTATTTGTGCTCATTTTTAGTGCCGTGGTCTTCATGCAGGGGATTAAAATGAATCTCCAATTGTTACGTGAATTTTACATAACTTTGTAAAGAAAAACTAGTACTGCACACGAGCTATTTGGTCTTTGATGTTTATAGAGCCTATTGTAGATCAATCACATGGAGATGGAAAGTCTTCTTTACTCAAGGAAGATGGGTAGCATGGATCAGAATTGTAGGCATACACACAGTAGGTGCTACCCCATTCCTCTTAGTCCATATCAAGACCAATGGAAGGAAGATCTGATAGAGGGGCACCAAAGACTCCCTTAGGCAAGGCAGATGATCAGCCTCCATGAAGGAAGATCTTCTATGTTCACCCCTTACCTCCACCCTCCCAAAAGGAAATCCACTCAGAAGAAGGTGGTACAGAGATGGGTGTGCTATATGCTTTATTTCTGCCTCCCAAAAAAGCTGAAGAAACTTTTCTAGTAAATTATATGAGAAACGGCTAAAGGTTTGGGACAACTTTAATATTTGTCCGTTAAATAGGCACCACCGAATATCACCAGTCTCTTTTTTAGAGTTCAACCATCCCATTGGTTTCCCATGGTCCTTATGAAGGGCAATGAGGAGAGCAGCTGCTCTGCATAGCACCCGTCTCTTCCTAAAAGGAACCGATGAACTTTGGCCAAGAAACAAACATGTATTTAATTTAACCAGAACTAACTCATACTTTGCATTTTTTAAGCTGAAGTAGCAGGGCAGTGGAGTGTAACAGTTGGATTCCTTACTTCTAAGGCAGCAACCCCACTGGGAGTGCCTGTTGGTGGCTCTTCATTGAGCTACTGCACATCAGCAATATTCACTGGTGTAGCAGCGGTGCAAGAGTCTTTGTGAGACAAAATTTAATCTTTGGAGAAAGGAATCAGGAAGTACAATTTTTGGAGGTGTTCACACCACAACTTTATTACAAATAATTATTCAATGTTGTACCATTTAAGTCTCCTGAAGGATATTTAGGAACATTTAAAAAGAGGAGGTTTTGAGCACTTGAAATTGCTTCTCAGATCTTCCCATGTGCCTCTGACAGCCCTCAACCATTGCTTGGAAGAAAAAAAAAAAGAAGTAGATGTGGCTGCAGGCAGCTGACCTTGACTGAAACTTTGACAATCTTATGATATAATCGCTATAATACAATATTAAGTTACCTGAAAAGATCGGCGCAGTTTGGGCCATATCTTGAAGGTCATGGAATGCCTGTTTTTCAAGTCTCACTTAGTCCATTTGGTGGCTTCCTCTGTACCCATGGACTGTAAAATGCTGATAGCAAGCTTTACTATGTGGACGTGTTGGAGTAATTCTCAGATTTCTTTGACTTGTATCTACTCAAAATGGCCTGGAGAGTGCCCTTTTGATAGCTGGATCTGCCTTGAGCATTGTCCTTCAGTTGCCACTGCCTAACACACCTGGTGTTGAACAAGGCATATCGATTACGGCCAGAATCTAGTCTTTTCAATGTTTTTTAACTCATTTCCCCAAATTTAAGGCAAATAGTTTCATCAGCTTTTTTTAAATCTGGAACTCATACTGATGCATTTTACTGAACACATACATCTTCCATTAGATTTAGGGAAAATAAGTGATTAATAACGTAAAATCATTTTAAATGGATGCTTGAATATTTTCTATTGAATCTTGGAGATTTAACTGATTTTTTTCACTATGCATCTTTGAGACAGTGCAAGAAGCCCAACTGCTGTGTGCCTTCAGTTGATTTAAACTTCTTGATGTTTTTTTTAATTATGAAGATAAAAGCATGCTTTAGCTAGCACGTGACTGAACAAGACTTAAATTAAGTTACAGCCCAGCTTTTCATGTTTACATTTTTGTCACTGTGTATTATTATCCCAACACATATCTTTTGCATTTCTTCTATGGAGTTGCTAACAGCTGCACAAAAACTGTCTTCTGAAATGTTCCTCCAAGCCTCTTCCTTAGTTTTCTCCATAAATAAAAGAAGTCCTGTTTATCTCTGTGTTGAAGGATTGATGCTGATGCTAAAACAGTCTAATAAAAATAATTGGCAAATATCAAACTGGCAGAAATTCACCTCAGTTTAGAGAAGGGCTAAATATTTGAGGTGAGACAGGGATTGTGATACCAGCACAGATTTCTGCGAAGTGTTGGAGAGGACTCAGAGTGGACTTCAGAGATGAGCGTGAGGAGGTGCTGGGCATTGACTGGAGGAAAGCATGCTCCTTGATGGGTGCTTTCCATCTTCAGTTCACTTCACAGAAGGGATAATGCTGTTAGCCCAGTGCAGCCCAGCCTCAACCCTCAGGCATTGTTATCTGCATGCACTTACTGAGGAATGAGAAAGTTGTAGTTTAGCCTGTTTATCCTACAATCACTCTTTAATGGTGAGTGGTCAGTAGGACTCGGGAGGTGATTGTTCCCCTCTACTTGGCACTGGTAAGGCCCCATCTCAAGTACTGTGTCCAGTTTTGGGCCCCTTACCCTAAAAAAAAACATTGAGGTGCTGGTGTGGGTTCAGAGAAGGACAAAGAAGCTGGTGAGGGGTCTGGAGAATAAGCCTTATGAGGAGAGACTGAGGTAGCTGGGGTTGTTCAGCCTGGAGAAGAGGAGGCTGAGGGAAGACCTTATCATTCTCTACAACTACCTGAAAGGAGGTTGTGGAGAGGTGAGGTTGGTCTCTTCTCGCAAGTTACAGGCGATAGAACAAGAGGAAATGGCTTTAAGTTGCAGCAGGGAAGGCTTAGATTGACTGTCAGGGAAAAGACTTACACTGAAAGGGTTATTAATCATTGGAATGTGCTTCCCAGGGAAGTGGTTGAGGCACCATCCCTGGAGGTATTTAAAAGATGGGTTGACATGGTGCTCAGTGACCTGGTTTAGTGATGGGTTGTTGTTTTTTATCAGAGTTAGGTTGGTGGTTGGACTAGATGATCTCAAAGGTCCCTTCCAACCTAAACAAGTCTATGATGCTGTGATTCTAATATCAGGCAAACATTAGGGTAAAAAATAATTTTTTATTCATTTGTTCTTTAATAAAATAATTGCCACTTAGCTACTGTTTGGCTGTTGTTAGTCTAGAGAGAGTGCAGGAAAAAAAGCAAAACAAGGCAAAAACAAGGCAAAAAGGCTATTTACACTTAATTTTGTTTCCAGCAGATTCCCTATTTTATCTTATGACTGCTCCACCAGAGGTCTGTATTTTTCAATAACTGAAGTATGGTCCAAAGGCAGCATTGTCAATGTGGGAGATGGAGTGTGCGCTTAAACAGCATTGTATTCTGGATGTAAGTCTGACTCTAGGAGTTTTCTTCCCAGGGGTTTACATGTAGATTCAAATGTCTTCCCAGGTGCCTTCCACCTCGGAAATACCATTTCTAACATCTCTGAATAGGATTAATGACTGACACATGGCTGCCAAGGCTTTAGAAATGCTGATGTGCCTTGACATGACTTCATGTCACTCTGATTTGTGTGATTCCTTACTGTTTCTAATTTGTTCATCTGTAGTGAACAAAGTGGTCCCCACATACTGTCAGGGTAGGATTTAGAGCCCATTTCTCTTTCTAAGGTCAAAGCTGTATTTCTTAAAAGCTGTATCTTATATATGAAGCGAAATAATGCATGTCCTTTATAGATAGCACAGACCAGAAAAGACTAGAAAGAAACAGTTAACCAACATCCTTGCAGTAACAGCAAGATGTTTGACAGATTGAATCACTGATCCTGGACTGTGGGAACTGAGGAACCTTCAAACACCCTTGTCCTGCCCATGACTTCCACATTCTTTGCTTCAGACCTGCTTGGATGGTTGGTGGGGTTTGGTTTTTCTCTTTCATAATAACCATTTGATGTACACAGAGAGAATTCAAGTGGTGAATGTTTCCCACTAAGAAGATAATAACAAGAGTAAACCATGCAGATAGTAGAAATCGTCCCTTAGACAGCAGCTTGCTGGCCACACAGCTGGGCTGAACCTGTGCCTGGCACAAGGCTCTGTCCAGGCATCCCTGTGTCCCCCACACTGGTGGAGCCTGCCATTCCTCCAAGGTCTTCCTCAGCCTTCCTATTGCTTTCCTTGCCATTTCCTACTTTGATCCAAATACTTTCAGCTGTTTATTTTTTTACTTTCAACTATTTATTTCTACTATTGATGTTATCAGTGGTGGTCCAGGGCAGCAGTGTTCTGCATGATGGAGAATGTTGTGCTCTCATCAGATAGCTGCTTTCTCAAAATATCACTGATTTCTACTGTCAAGGATTAGATATGTGATTGGGTAATGAGCTCATCGGTTCTCTAAGATATGGCTTGAATGAAGTATTAAGTTACTTAGTTAAACAGCTGAAAAGCAGTCTACTGAGTCTAACCTTTTGCTAGATCTTGAAGCACATTTCCAGCTATTTTCCCTAACATTTCTCCTGTATTTTTAAACTACATTTCATGGGGGGTTTTCCAGATTTCCTGCCTTCTGAGATCTGACTTTGTTAGGGAAAGTTCAGTCTAGGAGGGGCTTTGCAGAAATCTCATAACTGCTTTGAATAAAATAAAGAACTTTATTTTAATTTCTCTGGTAATTTGAAATCTAAGAAATCCATATCTAAGTGTCTAGACAGGCCTTTATAATAACTAAAATTAATTTGGAAATTATAATAAACCATGTTTCACTTCAGAATAAAATAGTTTTATTGAATGCTGAAAGGAAATAGTTTTGATTTTTTCTGTTCACAATCTATCATAGTTAATAATGCAAATGCTTTCTCTATGATTCTTCATTAAAATTCTTCCTTACTTGTGTAATTCCCATGAGGTTACTAAACTATATTCTTGAAGAATTAGTTCTATCTTCTCAAGGTGGAACATCTTTGTTCATATTTGTAGACACTAGATAGCTAAAATCATCAAGAGTTATCAAAACCAAAAAGAATATGCAAATAAGCAGATTTCTGGTTTTCTTCATTGAAGTTATGTTAATATTTTGGAATGAATGTTGCGTTAACCCAACGAGAGTAACTAAAAATTAGTTTTCACTGATTCTTAACACAGTACTTGCTACTGCAAACTTAGCCCCTGAAAATTCTTTCAGCCTTATTAAGGCTAATTAATGTCTATTCTTCTTTCCATATATCTATCTGTTCCAAAGTCTGATGTAGATTTCTTGTTTGTTTGGAGGTGACAGGGGGAGTAGGAAGAGAAGTATGGCCCTAACTCAAAAATATCCAGAGGAAGTTGTATATCTCCATCATCTTTCCTTCTCTGACTCTTTCTTCAAATCTCTCCTTTTAGACGCACTCTCTTTGAGTTATTTCTCATGCCAAGAAGTAATGAAATATTGGTCTGTGTTCTGAAGAAAGTAATTTTTTACTCAGGAGTGCTCACTGATGTGTTCCTGTGGAAACAAGTAACTTAACAGCCAACACTTTTGCAATCTAGTTCAGAACTGCAAGTTCTGCCTGAAGCAGTAGAGTGACAGCTGGCGTTATTAAAGTATTGCAGAACCAGAAGCCTAGCTTTTCCCGTAAATACTGTGCCCATCTAAACTGTAAAGATATGGGAGACCTCACATAGACAAATATGTCTGCAACAAGCACACAACTGTTGTGTGCACAGGCAGATAGCTAAAACCTTGCAGCTTGGCTTTTGTTAATAATGCTAACTTTAATTGAATAGTTCATAGTACTTTATCAGTGTTTAACGGTAAGGAAGTATAGCACCTCATGTCAGGGACTTCTTCCCTTTATCTGTTTTAAAGAAACTAGAGTGTTTATGTCTTGTGT
This sequence comes from Pedionomus torquatus, assembly GCA_013398155.1. NCBI lineage: Eukaryota > Metazoa > Chordata > Aves > Charadriiformes > Pedionomidae > Pedionomus > Pedionomus torquatus. Next base: position 137,995 of record VZRU01015443.1, on the reverse strand, counting down.
TAGATACGCAGAGATCAGCAAACCAAAGGAAGAATAAATACACAGACAAAGAAAAATTCTGGATGATCTTTAAGGTCCCTTCCAACTCTAACCATTCTGTGAAATAAAGGATCAAACAGAACGGTTTGCTCTGATTCTTATACCATTCCTCTACTGAAGGAGCTGCATAGTCCTCAGTGCCTACAATAAACTGTTAAAAAATTTCCAGTAGCTTTTGAAATCAGCGTTTGAAATGATAAATAGGTTTTCTTGAACAGCTGTGGAACTGTCTGCTACTGATGTTCTCCAGAACATCCTCTCCCATGAGTGATGAGATTTTGGAATCTGCGGGTGTGTGGGCACTCTTGGCCCTCATTATTGCTACCTCATATTGAGTATAACAGAAAAATTAGGTCTTTCATAATGTATCTGGAAAACTATGCCTTCCTGTTCAAACTCATACTCCACTCTTGACCCTTGTCAGGAGTGTTATCACAAGTTACATTCAACACAGAGAGTACTTTTTTTTCAGGTAGATGGTATAGAACTATTTCCTTCAGGATTCAAAGCAAAATATTTTCATTCCACTTCTTCCTGATTTCAAGACACGCAAAGAAAGACTTGTGTGGGATCGCAGAGACTCCTCCGAGTAATTAGTTGCTATATTTTCCCCAGATCATTTAGTTTCCTTAGATCATTCAGCTTGATCTAGTGCTGTCAACTTATAAAAATCTTCTTTGAATCTATGGATCCAAAAGACAGGAAACTTAATTGTATTACATGAAAAACAGCTGCTGAGGGTTTTCAGTACTTCTGTTTGCTACCTGAAGATGGCAAGACTTCTCATAGGTTACTTAGACTGTTGGTTTTGGAGACAAACCCAACATTAGCGAGGCTCAGTTTAAAGACCTTTGAAGTGATTGCATTTGAATATTTTGATATTAGCAAGCCACATCCAGTGGAAGGCATAAAGCTTCAGCATAAGCTGACTCAACAGCAGGCTTCACCAGAGTCCCAGTTGCTGAAATTTCTAGAGCATCTGCATCGCTGCTCACATCAAGATTAGCAAATCATGTAGAGAAAACAACTGTGCAAGCTCCATTCACATGATCTCACAGCACCCTGCTGCTCTTGAGACCCATCTGTCCAGAAGTGTTAGGAGAATTAAAAAAAAAAAGCCTCTTATTCTGCATGAACAATGATTCTTCATAGCACACATCTGCCTTGAAGCCCCCCGTCCTTCCTAGTGGTTCAGAGCCAATCATCTGGCCTTGCCGGGAATTCAGAGACTGTCCCAAACTGTAAATTCCCATGACCGGAGTGTGAGAGTGTCTTAAGGACTGCACTGAGTCCCTTGTACATGCTGCTAGAGCATGTATTCCAGGCTCCCATGTGGAGAGGGTATCTCAGCATACACCTTACTAAAAAAGTCACATCCTCTGTAGGAGAATTGCATTCTTTCTATGGTTAAAACAGCCAGTAGTAACTTATATTTGCATGATTGAGTCGGTTTTGATAGCTGTTCCCACCACAGAAATAGTTATGGTTTTGTTTGAACAGAAGAAGAGCACAGAATGGAAAAATTGGCATATGACAGACTGAGCTCCTGCAGGGGTTTTAATTTTCACATACTCTTAAACTCATGGAACCTAATGAGCTTAACATTTTGGCCAGTTGCACAATTTAAAAAATTTCAACAGTGAATGGGTTTTGGACAGAAAAAAAATGTTCTCACAAATACGAAAAGTGAACAGATGTTACTATGGGTGCTTCCAACGCCTACTGACAGAAAACATCTGTGTTGAACTTCCTGAATTTTAGGATCTTGAGAACACTCCCACACACCACTGGAAGCCATTTGAAAGCAATTGGTCTGGCAGATCGGCTTTCGGGTCTATGACTGAATGTTCCAATGCGAGCAGGTGCTGGTTGTTGTCTTGCCTTGAGGAGCCCGGCTAGCCAAGCAGCAACCTTACAGCCGTCCGACCCACTGTGTTATGCAAGTTTTTAGCATTTTGTGTGAACTGTGATTTTTAAAAAGGCATTAAAAGCAGTTGATCTGAATAGTATGATGGTAATAAAATGAATGGAATGAATGGAAAGAACGAAATGAAGATTTTGCTTTAGGTACTAGCAGATTAGGAGAATTGCACTGCATCGTGTGGTACCCTGGAAAGTGTCTGGCTTTTTTAATCCTGTCAAAACCCATGTTGAACGAGCAGAATTCTCCTCTGTCCTGAAAACTTACTCCCTGTGCTAAAATCATGAGACATGTGGTGTCCCTCAAAATGCTCAGTCAAATATTTAATAGGTACTATGACCAAAGTCTTCTCTTTTACATAAGCATGATGCAGCAACTGTCACAGAGTAGCTGGGAGTTCCCTGCTTCCTCCTGCTCCACACCCATCATCTTAATGTTTGTCTGGTTTTAAGAGCAAATTTGGCAAGGTGGCTTTCCTCTCTGGTGAATTTTGGGTTGGCTGTCAAACTAGCCTTCTCCAACTAATTAAATGGTAATGAATGTTATGCAATGATAAATCAATGTCATTTTAGTGTTCTGTAAATCATCATGAGTTCATGATCTCAACTTTAAGTTGATTCAAACTAAAATCTCTAAGTTCAGTTAACTCTATCTTAAAAACAGTGTTTAGGTGGAACCCGGAGGATGATCTTTACTTATCAATGGATGTAGCTTTTTTGCATCTTAGGTTGATACTCTAGTTTAATCAACATAAAATGAGTAGCTCCATTAGTCACACTTCTATTCTCATATTCTCACATTCTATTCTCTCTATATATATCCCAAAGTGTCTTGTCCGGGTTACACAGTGTCAGGCCAGCCCCAGGTCCGCTAGCTTTGCGGGTTTCTGAGATCTGAAGATTTCTCCATGATCCCCCTACGTCCTTCCAGAGCTCCATTCCAGAATTTTAGCAGAACCCAATGTATGCAGAAATGTTGTTATTCCTTGAATAAAGATGATAGGAACTGAGCTAAGAAGTTAAACTTCTGCTAAACAGAAACACTGGTATTTATGTGGCTCCTACCACCCTAAAAGAAATATCTATCTGAGTAGCCAAAAAGGAAGCAAGATAGGGGACAGATGATATACTTGGAATAAATGGGGCGGGTTTTGAGCACACAGCATTATCATCTGATCACTTTTTTATGCTGAAACATTTGTAACTTCCAAGAAAATACTACCATTTTTCACCACCGGTAGCAATGGTTCTGGCATATCCTGCCTGCCAAGTTCAGTAAATTTATTGCATTTATATCCAGCTCCATTTTCATGCAGTGTAATTTTTGTGCGCAAGTTTATTTGAGTCTTAATCCTGACTGCTAAATGCAGGATTCCAGGACTTGATCCTTTGGGGTATTGCCCTCTTGCACAGTTTAGAAAGCAGCAATGTGGAGGTCAGCATTTGGGCCAAGGACCTAAGCTTCTTCTATAAGCAGTTAAGAAAAATGGGACACATTCAGGCTGCATTCGTTTGACCTAGTTTGAATGTCTGCATTAGGATATATCATGCCGTAAGATGTCAGCCTCACCCAATGGGAACTTTGGATGACTACACTGCCTATAGATAAATGTCGACATCTGTTCAATAAATATAACCCTTAAAAAAATATGGTACGGTTCAAATCATTACAGGTCTTACTCATAATTCGGCAGAGCGTGCTCACCGGATAGTGTATTTGCTATCACACGTCTTAATTCTGATTACAAATTTTCAAGCCAGCAAGTTGTCAAGGTTTAAACCAGGATGTGAATTTGTAGCCTGGCAACCACTGCTCCACCTTTACCATCCGCATACACACTGACCATGCTACAACTTACTTTGCAGTGGCAGAAGGGTAAGATATTTCCTATTTAGCAAACAGAAAGAACATGAATGCAGACAGGCTCCACAAACATCTGATGTGTTTCAAACTCAAACCCTAGCTCACTTACCACCTCATCATTTGTTCATGCAGCCAAACTTCCCCAGAGATGCTGCTTTGAACTTTCAGAGCTATCCCCTTACTGAGCCTGCAAACAAAACCACCCTTTCCCTCTGCCCACCGCTTCCTTCCCACATCTTCACCTTCTTCCTCTTCTCCTTTCCTCTATGCAAGAAACTTTTGAAGACGTAGCATGGAAATCCTTGCAAGGTTTTGTATAGTCTTGCCCTTTTTGATGTTTATCTTCAGAAGACCATTGCCATGGTCCCCGTACCATTCTTTCTACAGCAGAGAAAGCATTTCTGATATATATTCCTATATATTGTGTGACATGAAGAAACTTCTAACTTTTGAGCACTTGACCTAGATTCTAGAGTATATTTTCTTTTACGCGTGTTTTATCTTCTTGGGCGACATAACAACTTTCTGGAAGATCACAAATTAGATCAAACCATGGGAACAGAAAACAGTACAAAATTATTTCATTTTCGGACTACAGAGAAGGGCTGTGGCTTCTGGTGAAGAGAACCCTTTCATAGTTCTTTTTTTTTATGAAGATTTAATGTTCATTCCTTCATTAATAAAAAAATTAAAAAAAAAAAAAAAAAAAAGGAAAAAAACCTTCCACAAGCTGAATCACTGCTTTGGAATTAATGTTAATGTCATTTGGTCACCGCTGTCCTGAGAGAAAATGTCTCCTGTCCAGACAATGCAGCTGAAAGAGCAGCAAATTGTTGCCATGCCACCAGGCTGAACTAGCCTCATTTTTTAGTTATTTTTAACTTAAAGTGAATTTTATAATTTTTTTGTTTTCTTTTTGGTATAAATAAAGAAGCTTTTTAACAAATGAGAAGGAAAGGGTTTTTTGTCTGAGAAAATGAGCTGGAATGTGAAACTCAGCTAAATAACTTTCTCTGAAGTAGCAACAGATAAATTAAAAATAGAAATAACCATTAGCTCGGTACTTTTTGGGTTTTTTTAAAGCTTGCTGACTCTTTCAGTGCTACTCTATTTTTAAGAATTGAGTATTACACAGTTTAAGGGACATGAGAAAAGTTTGCTTCATTTGCTTATCAGTAGTCAAGTTAGGTCACAGAAGTCTGTTCCTGCCTAATGCTGGTAACCAAGTGATGGCAGAAGCTAATGCCAGCCCTACAGTAAAATGCAGATTCAGAACATAAATTTGAGAAGATGCAAGCCTGTGACACCAAATGTAAATTTAGCAATCCATTAGAGATATAAAATAGTAAGTTTTTCTCATTCCTCTTAGAAGACAAGTCCCTCCACCACACGAAGGAAGCCGTGCTGTTCGATTGCCCGATGAATTTCATCCCGTTTCATTTGCACTTTCCCAGCTATCTCATTGCCAGACATTTCACAGGAAACCTTCTGCTTTTGTTGCTGAAGACCTCGCACAAAGATGTTTTGACCCTACCTAAACTCCTTATCAGATTTATCTGAAGGTTATAGCCTCATCTGGAAACCTGCACCTGTGGTGGTCGGGCTGCGTGCAGCAGCAATGGCTGGTGCCATCTAGTGAGGAACTTCTGAATGCTCACTGCAAGCTGAGATTGGTCATGTGTCTTTTAGAAAATAGTTGTTATTACAGTCCTGAAGACACAGAAATAAAGTAACACAGTAATGTGTTCAACAGCCTGCACAAACTTCAGGATTTTTTTCTGCCAGATGATCTTTCCAGTGGCTAGCATTAACTATGTATTTATATTTTCTACCATTCCATGGATCATTTTGACCTACTTTTAGGTCAAATTTTAGATCTCGCTAAAACAATCATTATCAGTGTACAGCATAGTGATGTATGGTGTAGAAATATACTGGTGTCTTCTGCATCATGGTAGATGTGCTCATTGGTGACTGAAGTTGCACCCACTGAAGCTTTGAAAGCAAGGTGTTTTAAACTTGGTTTATTCCAAGTGTGGCTAAACAAAAATTTCATCTTAGTAGAGCTGTCAGGAAAGGAAGACTATCATGTATCCCTGCCATGGAGATATCATGCAAAAATAACCAGTTAGGACCCATAGGTTCTTAAAATTGTTTTGGAATTGGTTTTGTAAATAGTCAGAGGGCGTCATGCCATGAGCTGTCTGGAGGTCTGTCTGTACTGGGCAGCCTGGGGCCACCAGAAGCAGTTGCTGACTTGAAATGAACTGGTTGAGCTATGGCAACAGGATGCTCCATGTGGTCTGCTTTACTCTGCCTCTTAGCCCAAAGCTGTCCAACCCCATAGCTGAAGCATTTCTGGCACAACATGCACTGCATGGAGCTAAAAACCAAAATTCTTCTCTTATGTATATGATCTCTGATATGCTCAATCCATAAACTCCTGCATTTATGCTCCCAGGGAAATGCCAGGTGATACACCCATCCCGGTTTGACTCAGTGTGCCACAACAGGGTTCTTGAGGTTGTTGCTTGTAGTTTATGATTTTGAGGGTCGGGGAAGCACTAAGGTCATGCATTTCTTAGTTGGGCTCAACAATTGCTTTACTCTGCTTACCTCCATGGAAGATACCGCATCCCTGAGAACATTCAAGGTCAGGTTGGACAGGGCTCTGAGCAACCTGATCTAGTTGAAGATATCCCTGACCATTGCAGTGGGTTGGACTGGGTGACCTTTGAAGGTCCTTCCCAACCCAAGCTATTCTATGATTCTGTGCCTCAGAGAATTGCAAATTCCCTACATCTATGCCCCATACGCCACATTTTGCCAGCATTATGTTTTAAAACTTTTCTATTTCTTTTCTGTGTGCCTGTGATGATCCCTTTTCCTGGGTTAGCACTTTTAATCAGCTCAGAATTTGCTCATTTTACTTATAACTGATTTTATTCCCTGCTGGGCTGCCCTCGGTTCCACTCACTGGTTTCCTTGTGGTGGGACTGCATCAAGGTCCTTGCTGTCATATCCTTTCCCCATCTGTTCTTACAAGGACTGTTCCAGGCTGAATTCTCTTACAAAAAGTCCCAGCTCCCACTTTTCTGTCATGGTCAGATCACCCTTCCCACAGGAAGTGAACTTGTCCTTTCACCAATGACCTTTTTAAAATGTCAGGGAATTAACCTCCTTTCTTCTTGTCCACTGTTAAATAAATGATGGCCTACAAGGATCGTTTTCCGGTGGGGAACACTGAGTCATCACATTCCATATACCAGAAGCAGTTGCAAAATGGAAGTCTGTAATGAAATGTGGAGAAATGGGCTCAATGACAGTGAAGCTTTGCAGTAATTCTGATTCCGTCTCCTCTTTATTGCAAAACAACAGTTTTCTCCTCCCTTTGTACCTCCATACTGGTAGGTGGATTGCTCAGTATTTCATGATGATGTTTGTGTGTTTTAAAACCTTTGGAGCAGGTCCTATCATTTATTAAATCTTTATTTGTATAGCAGCTCAAACAATTGGTTGCTCTCAAAATTAGTGCATCCTCCTCTATCAGTTTTGTTTCCACAAAGTTAGTTGAAGTTAGTTTAGCAGTAAATTAGGAGGAAGAAAGTATCGCAACATGACATCTCTTTTATTTGACTGATCCTGAAAGAACTGGAAATTAAAGTTCAAGCTACAAAGCATGAACATTCAGTACAGATTGAAAAGTTTGTTCAGGATCTTCTTAAGTCCTTTGGGACCTAATTGCAAAATGCAGCTACTAAATTCAATCACAACCCTGACAGCATTTTCTTTCATGCACGTCACTGGCCAAGTGACAACGTATATACAACATTGCAAATATTTTCTGGGAAGATTTCCTCCAGGCTTCCTAAATTTCTGACCTTTGCTCCTCTCTGTAAATAGCTTTTGCACATGGCTGGGTCAGCCACATGAATTGTGCGAGACCTCTTCCAGTCAGCTGAAGTCACAGGAAGAGCAAAGCGAGGACAGCCTATTTAGGAGTGTATCCTGACATTGGGAGCTTTGTATTTCATTTGGACAGTCGTGGAAACTTGTTATAAGAACAAAGGAAAAAATTCTTGCTAGTCTTCAAGGTATTCCACTTTTCCTTTTCACATTCTTCCCTCCCTCCAAGGTGCTGGCTGAAGGATGCCAGGCACACCTAGGTGAGCCTCTTAGCACTGGCCTGTAATCCAGTGATGAGTGACATGGGATCATCATGCCATATTCTGGATTCAGGAATAGCTCCAGTTTACCCCAGCAAAATGGGAAGCCTTCTGCTGGAGAGCAACATGGACCAGAGCACGTTTCTGCATTGCTTTATCATTTAAGGAAAGGGAGCACCAGAGAAGCTACTTTGTGAGTTGTCTAAAATATTGCAGATAAGGACAGCATGTTTCCCTAGCCTTGCCTTATTAATTTCAATTTATTTTTTTTTACCTGAAAATTTAATCCAGATGCAATTCCACAGTTTTGGAGAGTTCTGTAAGATTTCTGACCCTTCAGGAGCACAAGCAGAGCAGTACCATGTGTGGCATGTTTCACACAGGGGACTTTGGGAAGCTAATAATTGAGTCATGCTTTATTTGACTAAACCTTTCAAATTGATTGTCTTTGCTTAAATCTCTTCAATGACCTTTGTGCAAGAGAGAATGTTCTTAGGTCATTTGCTAATGAAAAAGGGACATACTTGTTCAACAAAAGATCTAGCGTAAAGGAAGGAGAGTAAAAGCTGCCAAGTCTGAGTTAACGAAGGTTAACGAAGTAATTCGGTTAACAAACCAAGGTACTAATTGGCTGAAGAATTACACAAACATCATCATGATATGAAGTACTTCTCCAGCTCTGACTGTAGCCTCGTGCTAAACTGGTCCAAGAAGGATTGATTCTCTTGCCTTTATTGCAAATAATATTAAATAACCCCTGTTGCTCAACAAATGATCAGATAATTACAAGGAAAGCATGTGGGAGGGGCACTGATGTTGTCCAGCTGTCTTCCTCATTTTCCATTCCTTGTTTGCTTCTTCCTCCACACCAGACAGGAGAAAAGGAACTGGTAAGGGGGAGAGTGATACTTGGTGTAGAAATTAGAGGGGTAACCATGTTCCATGTAACGCCACCTGTGAAAATATTGCAGCTCTGCATGGCCCCTGCAGAGAGCCAGGCGTGGAATTGCAATTCTAAACTTAACCAGTGTTTTATCAGAAGCTGCAATTAAACAGTTTACACGTGTTCTGCCTGCAGCCTGTTGCCCACGAAAGGGGTGGTTTGCGTATCTGAGGTGAATGAGTAGCTTTTGGAATTTATTTGACTTCTTTTGGCTTTCAGATACTTCAAAAATGAAGCAGTATTTTTCACTGTACAGAATCCATGTTTTGCTTTCTTTGTGTAAGTAACCGAAACATTTATTTTCAGGTCCTCTCAAAATTAAATGGCAACGATTTTTAAAAAGTAAAAACTCATGATGAGGAGAAAGTTGTGGCTGGCATAAGGAAATGAGTAGCTGCTTGTTTAGGGGCATATGCCCCCAGCCAACATAAATCATATTATATTTTATATGTATTCATATAAACTTTGTTACTTCTTAATTTGTTAACCTGAGAAGCAATTGGCCTCGTAGCACCTGATAATCCACATGAGCAGGTTTGGTTTAGAAGTAGAGATTTTATATAAAGTTGGGCTTGGTTGTAAGCAGAGGAGAGATTCTCTTTCATACTGACAGCTCAAACACTTAAATGGTGTCCTTTGGCAATACTCCTAAACCATCAGTTTTGCCAAAATAATCATAACAGTATATCAAAAGATCCATACTGTGAGAGATCCATCCTGGTGACTTGTCCCGAGAAACTCTAGGTAATTCATTCTTCATATTGGCTTATTCCCAGTGTCCTGCCAAGAAAAGAAATCGCACTGAGTTTTGTACTTTGTTTGGCTATGTCATCTTCTCAGTATGGACTCATTTGATATGATACAATAGGATTTAAAATATAAAAACCTAATCCAACCGTTGTGACAGCCATTTTCCATGAAACCAGTGTAGAAAAGTGATTCATTTTTAAAATCAGAAGTAAGTTGTGTGTCAGTCCTAGTGTTTGTTTTGGGTTTGTGATGTTAAGACAACTGTAGCCTAGATAAATGTTAATTATAGAGAGATGATTGATAATGAAATTTTGAAAGTGTGTCACAAGTGCACCTATCCTTCAATATCAGAGTATAATAAAGTTTGCCTAAAATCAATGTCATTGTTCAGTAACCTTACCACTACTACGACTTTCTGCATACAAATAAATTAGGATATCTTCAGGTTCATTTCTTCAAGTCCCCACACTGCCCTTCTCCACTCCTTGCATCTCAATTGCATTAAATGAAGTTGGAATGTTACCCTTCTTGGACAGGGCTGCATTCATCTTCTAGCTCTTTCTTTCAAAGCATGGGCAAGAATCTAAGTATTTTATACTGAAATACTATGTTATTTTTTTATCGGCTGATTTGTATAAGTATATATCTGTCTGCTCATGCTTTCCTATAATTCTTGCTTTGTGAGATATCGATGCTGTTGCAAACTGGTCTACGAAAAAATCTAATTGTATTTTAAAAAAACACTTTCATTAGAAGCAGCTTAATTAGAACATCTTGGTAAATGGTGCTTTGCACCATTGAAGCGTATTTCTCCAGAAAAGATCACGGCAATTTACTATTAGTGTCATTAGTGCACCAAGTACTGTAGGGCATGCAAACCATATGGGCTTTTGGTGACACTGTGTCTGGAACTACTTTCAAATACATTGGTTTACAGATCTCAGACATACTGTCACAACCCATTACTTAAACCACCATTGTGTCATTTCAAAATGATGTTTTTCCCCATTGAGCCTTGTGATGTTGGCAGTCAACAGGGGATTATTTTTAAACAATGTTTGAAGTGGCCTGAAGAGCCGACCCAGCGCTGGAAGAGAGACTGACAGAGCCCAGCGTGCAACTCTTCAACCTGTGTGGATGCCTGCTCATCTAATCATTTTCAGACACTGCTAGATAGAAATATCATCCCAAAAGAGGCAGAAATTCCTGCCATTAAATGTCAGGCTCCATTTGCAAGAAATATGGCCACTAAGCAAATTTCACAGCTAAGCATATTTTATTTTCTTGGAGTGTAACTGATTATATTGTGGGTCGGTGAGAATCACCCTTGAGAAGTCTTATTCCAGAGACACCACTTTTTTTCATAGAGCACCCATGAATATTCAGGTAGTTAATATTGATTTGAGTGTTAATTTCCATGTATTGATTTCATCACGCACAATGTGGTCACTGTTGCTGGAGTTTCTCTGCCTCGTGTTTCCAGATGACATTCATCAAAGAGTCTGGTCTACTGGAACAGAAGGAGATTCTGTGCTGATGATCTCCTCAAGAGATTTACTCCATTGCAGCAGCGATAACTAATCCAGCTTCATGCATCACAACTGTTCCTAAATAAATGCTTTTTTATTCTTTTTATCAGGGCCAGCCAGGACTCCTTGGATCACAGGGGTTCACTGGACCACCAGGATTGATGGGGATCCCAGGAGTGCAAGGTCCCAAAGGTCACAAAGGTGAAAGAGGATATCCAGGAATAAGTGGACCCAAAGGAGAAGTGGTAACTTTTGGATATCAGATGTTTTAGCTAATGAGCAAAATACTGGGCAGAACATCATTTTAATTGTGCTGTTTCTCTCTAGGGGCAAAGAGGAGTCACTGGATTCCCCGGGGCAGATGGCATTCCTGTAAGTAGCCAGTTACCTCATCTTTAAGAAATCACCAACTGCAAATATTGCAGGCTACTTTAAAGCCTTTGTACTTTAATTAAAATCTCTGGGCTAAATTCTGCGGCAGCCACATACACACTTTTAAGCACAGAATCTCTGCTCCTTCTCATTCCTTTAGATAATTAAGGTCCATTTGCTTTGTCTTGTGGAGAAATCCTCTTGTAAAGGGGACAAGAAAGGATGGAAATTTCCTTTGTCCGAGAGGTTACCCAGCTAAGCATGTTCTTTTGTAGGAAAGAGCTGTGAGATAAGTACTTCACATGTCTTAAGCTTGTTGGGAAAGGACACCACTGGGTCATTCCTTAATTATTTCAGAGTTGCAAAGCACATAGAAAGACCAATAATTCTAAGAATATTAACCGTTATTATTTGCTTTATAGCTCATATGGCATGCTTGAGATAGTCTTAAAAAACTTACAAACACTAAACAGTGTCAAAATTTGAACAAATCGACCAGGTCCATGAAACCAAACCATTCAAAGAGGAAAACTGGGTAAAGTTCACTGCACAGTATTTTCCCAGCTTACACTTCTTTACATCTTGTGTCATAAAATAACAAAGAAATCTGAGTCACTGGAATCCCTGGACAGAGTTCCCAGGCTTGGGTTTCCTTTGTAGTGCTCCCTGACACCGGGGCCCCGCTCTGCAGCCCACGCATCCACATCCACTCTGCTTTCACCCTTTTTTTGTTTCCAGAAGAGCTCCCTATCGAGTTTCAGGGCTTTCTCTCTCACAATCTTCCTCCTCTCCCTCTTTCGCTCTCTTAAAGGAAAAGCAGAAGACTCTCTTTCCCATTCCTATTAAGACTCCTGAAGCCAAGGATCTTACTCGTCTCAGCACATCATACTGAGTTTTTTCTAACACTCTAACATCCTGGGAAGGAAAATAAATTGCTTCCCTGCCAAGCTCGATCATGCTACAGCTGGACCTTGCTCTCACCTGAGCAAGTTTTCCTTTTTAGGCCTGTCTTCTCAGCCTCTGCACATCACGTTAGGAGGGATAAATACCTTCAGACAGCACTTGAACCTGCTTGCTCTTTGTGTCCTGTCTTCAAGATCCCTAGCCCTTTCTAGTCACATTCTCTGACCAGCTTTCCCAGACCAAAACTTAACACTGACCATTGGAAGGCAGGTAGGTAGGCACATGTATGAGCTGTAATGGCACAGTGCTATGATGTGGGGCTGGAGGCCAAAAGAGGATGGCGGCACGCCTGAATCTCTTCTGGGGTAAAGAATGCCAGTACTAGCTGGAGCTAGGTAAGGACATGGGCAGATTTCTTTTTCTTCTAAGCAAAGGAGCAGAAGCAAAGAAAAAAAATTTTGCTCTAGGTAGGGGAGAAGGGAGGAAATTTTGATGTTAGTTTCTGGGGTTTCTGACTGAGTCCCCTTGAAGAAAATGCTGCTCAAGGGCAAATTTGCTTCTCATCAGCCTCAGTACAAACCAGAAGCAAGAGTAAGTAAGGTGAATGTAGGCTCAGCAGTGAAAATCCAGTTTGAGACTGCAGTAACTTCTTCAGAGGCTCCATGAGGAGGTTCTGCAATGCCCCTGGCTTCCTTGCTTTGAGCCCTGCTGTTTTCTTCCATATTTAAGTCTCATCATGGCACTCAACCTAGTTCCAAAAGCATCTCTGACTTTTTTCCCAGTTTGGAAGCTGTTCAAAGCCGGTGAGGAACCTTTCTTCCCACTCTTGCAGTAGGAAGTACCAAAATGCTTAACAATCCCCGTTCCTGGTGGCTCCCCATGCAGCAGCCTCATCTGGCTTAGTTCTCTGCTTAACAGAGCCTGCATTGAACATAGCTTTTTTACCCTTTCTGAAAGGTCCTTCACTACTCATTTTTTCTTGCTGTCTGGGGCATCTGGTTCAAGCTGCAGCTATATTAAAAAAAGACACTGTCTGTTTCTGTCTTTGAAAATCATAGTTTCCCATGGATCCAAGCCTTGGGCTCAATGTGAGAATGTCTAAATACTGTGTGACTACAGGAAAAGGAAAACTAGAAACAGATGGATAGATAAACACTTTTTTTTTTTTTTTTTCCCTCCACAGGGTCATCCAGGGCAGCCAGGATCAAGGGGGAAACCAGGTCATGATGGCTGTAACGGGACAGTAGGTGACCCTGGTGATGCAGGCACTCCTGGACTCTCTGGTTTCCCTGGTACCATTGTAAGTAGCCAGCAGTAAGTGAGTACCTGAAGCTACAAAACCATTGCTGAAATGAGTTTCATTCATGGGGG